>JACCIZ010000302.1:0-89011 GCA_025506415.1 Flaveria robusta
TATTTTGAACGTCCTCTACTATTTTCATTCTCACAAAGAAAATACTGGAAAAGAAGGGTTACAAAATGTTTCAAACAAATTACATAGGTTATACATTTATTGCATGCAATAAACTTAAGCCCCTATATCGAACGAACAACAGGGTTAAATCCTAATATACTAGCAATTCATATCATTTAAAGTTTGGCTTCTACTGTTATTACATTCGATCCCACTCGTTCATTAATCATCTTTACAGTTGAGGTTTTTAATTGAATGGTGAGGTTTTGATTAGGGTTTCAAGACTAGAAATCTAAAATATAGTGTTTCAGATAAGGCTATGTTTTTTTAGTTCCATATTGTGTTTTAGATAAAGATACTACTATCATTGCATTATTACCATGGAGTGGTGTGTGTCTTTTTTAAAGTTTTAATCCTGCATTTGTGTTCAATATATAAAATTCCATGTAAGATAATTGAACAGGATCTAATACTTTACAATTCAATAGAAAAAAAATGGCATCTAGTAGGGAAAAGTTGTGGTAGCCTTAAAAGCAGCATAGTGGTCCTTATGTTGATGATATTCCAATTGTGTAATCCTATGATCTTCTCATGTACAACAAAAGGCAATGGAGATAGGAGCAATTCATCTTATCCTTCAACTATTTTGACAGGAGACCTGCAAAAAAGTTATTAGTTGCAAGTATCTGAGCTTAAAACACAAAGACACAGAAGCTTCTACTTACCCAAATGCACTTTGTTGATGGACAGTAACTCAATATCTATCTGCATTTTTAAGTTCAGACAAAAAGATATTAATGCGATAAATGTTGTGGTCTAAGTGATTGAGGCCAGACGATAAATTCTAGAGGTGGACAAAATGAGCACGACTAGTTAATCTGTTTGTGTCAAAACAGGTTAATTTGGTAAATGCTTTTTGGTAATCTAATGCCTTAACAAAATGATTTTAAAAGGTTTATGGGTGTACACTGTGGGCAAGTTTCAAAGTTGTCAAAAGTCGCCAAAGTGCTACAAAACCTCCTGTTCAAATTATAAATCATTTGAATAGTATTCTACACTAGTTAAACATGAAAACATAAAATCTTTTAAACAAAAAGTGTGTTTAAACTGACCTGTTTTGACCCATTACCCTCCCCTCCCAACATGCCAAGTTTTTCAGCGCTAATAATGGCGGATCCATACATTACACTTGAAACAGAGAACAATAAAATCCACAGAATCATGCTGATAACTACATGGTTTACAAAAGTGTATTCTGATGCAGCAATCAATTTCTCAAAAAAGATGGTATTCCCTATTCAATAATTTTCAATCCATCTTTTAGCGGCCGTAAAATATCAGGAGATTGGCTGTCAAAAGAGGCTCACACCAATCAAAATGTGAATATAATCCCTAGTGAATCTGATACATAAAGAAGGAAGTGACCACAAGATAAAGAAATAGTGATTGATATATCCACCAAATAAAACAAAATATATCGAATAATCGATCGGCTAGTCATGGTGAAAGTCTATTACACTACATGCATAGATAAATCACCAATTGTATCCAGTAACAAGGAAATATAGGGTCAATCTACGTATTTCTTTGCAGTAAAAGGTCAAATAATCTTATAATGGTACCAAACAGGTGGTGCAATGAGCAATACAGGTAATTTTTATGTGTGGGTCAAGTAGGGTGAGGCTGACTGCCAGATTTTGTCCTTTTAAGATAAAAAATAAGAAAAAAAATTTTGAAAAATAATTTGACATTGTAAGCATTTGAACACTTATTATGGGACCATTTACTAGTTAAACCCATTTGGCCAGTTTCATTCTCAACCACTTTTCTACATAAATGGGTTGGGAAGCTTCTTGCATTATTTTAAAGTAAAAACAATGGAGTTCATAAAGTTAAGTAGGGTTTTCACATTCTTTATTCAGACGCACAAAGTTTGCATTGCCGCAGAAGCTTTTCAAAAGTTTTAAATAATTAATTACATTATTTTAACAGGAATAAGATGAGTAATCTGAAAAGGCGAGTCAGCCAGAAAAGAATAGTACCTCAATGGTGCATTTGGAGGAATTTCCTGCACACCCTTCCATAAGCAAGTCAGGAGGAACAATCAGCAGCCGCTGCAACAAGGATTAAGTGCATATTACTAGGGCTATTCATTGAGGAAAGTTTAGCATAGAACTTTAAAGAAAGCTTATTTCATATTTTGCCTTTTAATATTGGATGGATAGTCAATTTTCATCCAAAACTGAAGTGTTTCATGTCAATCAGCTCTGGAAAAGTTTTAACATAAGTAATGGCCATAAGTCCAAGGGAAATTGCTACTTGTACTGGCCTCTACCCGCATGCCTTGGACCCCTAAGTCTAACCCTTTAAGAACATTTCCTCTCTCTGATTCACCAACGTCAAACCATAAGGCTGGAACAATGTTAAGATCAAAGAATTTCATCAATGCATAGTTTTGGCATATTTCATCACTATAATTACAAGTACGTAGAGGTGGAAACACGGATGGGAGGGTCGGATCAGGTTATGGGTCAAATGGGTTCAGGTCAAAATAGGTTAAGTTTAATTGGGTTGGACTGACCTGCCATCATCTGTCCTTTTTAAGTTTAGTACAATGATAATGTGTTATACATATGAAAGAAACATATATCATCAAAGAGTAAGATAATTTAATCTAATAAATCCATATACAACATTGTACACATTTGAATACATGTTCGGGAAACTTTTGGAGTGTTGATTTGTTTGGCCCATTTATTCTACCACAATTTTTATATACTCCCTAGTTGACCATTACAGATAAAATAAAGTCCGAACAGACCAATTTCCATAGAAATAGGTCGAAATGACACTGTTAGGAACATAAAAAAGGTTGAATCTCAACTCTAAAATCCAGAAAGTATATAAAGCGCGTTACACGTCTTACGCTCTTACATTACAAAGTTAGATGTTAATTATCCTTACCGTTCCTCCACCAACACCAAGCCCTTGTCTGCTTGTCATAAAAGTGATATTTCTCCATTTAGCAACATAGTGCACCTACAAAACATATACTTCTAAGAGTTAAGTGCTACAAAGAAATCTAAGAAACCTAAAGCAGAAACATATTGAATTACCAACTTCCACGCAGATTGACAAAATAAAGTTACTGAGAACTTGAGGCATCTTTGTTATTGCCGTGTGTATTGAAATGATATTTAATAAAATTCAGATAATTAAATGCGATAGAACTTGTTGTATAAGGTAGTGTTTGAAGAAGTGAGATCATATAATTATATATTTGGTTGTTTGGTGAACTACTTTTTAGAAAACAAATAAAGAAAATGACCAACAAAGGAGATTTTTGTGAAATAATAGATCTGTTCCAAAAAAAAGAGTAACTGCCTCTCAAATTAGATTAATATTAGGGCTATATAGGTAACTTTAGTTGAATCTTAGATTAACAGTTCTGTCAAGACTATGAAACTGAGTATTTGACCCCAATGTAATCATATAATGACAAGCAGGATCTCTTTATTCAAATAATATAAACTGATTATGGGGTTTTCTAATCATGATAAGAAATATTCTTAACAAAAATGCAAATCCAAACACCCTAAGTAATTAAATAATGACAAGTAGGATTTGTTTATCTAACAGTAAACACTGATTATGGGGATTTCAGATTGTAAACTTTCTCTTAATCATTTTACTCAACAGACAAATTAATTAGTCACACAGGTTCTAAAGTTAGTTAAAAAAGTAATAAGAGCTAAAAGTAAAAATGCGCCACAAACCGTACTGCAACCCGAGATCCCTTCACCGCTTCAGATCCATTTCCAACTTTCAAATCATAGTACCTTAACACAATTGTAATCAAATTCAATAGTTTCACTTAGTCAATTAACCTAGCACATACCAACTAAAAGCGATAAAGGTAACGGCTTCCAATTTAAACCGACATCAAGTAGAAACCATCTTCATTTTAATAACATAACTTGTTAGTGCATTCAGAAAAGGAAAATGGTGGGTGTTTGAATATTACTAACTTTAGCCCATTAGGAAGGGTTGTGTATTCACTCTCAGGCACTTTTGCTCCCTTAAGCTGCAAAAAAGAAAGTTGACACTTCAAAACATTAAGTAGCTATTCATATATTAACAAATTATAAAATGAGGATCTCACAGCTCTTCTACTTGTACTAGCAGCACCAGCAACATCACAGAGACACAAACCAGCAGCTGCTCATTTCAGAAATTAATTCCCAAGCATTAGGCATTAACAAAAATAAATTACTGCACCCTCTTCCATCGTTAGTCATTATTTAAGATATCTCACAGATACTCATACATTTTCTTCAACCTTACGCCAAAATGGTTGCAGTTTTTGCATGTCCTTTCACTTCCAACTCCAAAGGTCTTAATTTGAATACAAAAACTTTTATATCTGATGTTTTAACATGCTATAGCTTTCAACCACAAGCAGGCCAACTTTGAAGTCGCAATGCTCACCAATTAATACTAAAACTATAAGGAAACTAGTATCCTAAAATGATTCATCCGAGTTCAAAAGTAAAAGTGCATTTACAAATTTGTATACTTTAAATCCAGGAGTTTGACTAGTTCATGAAATAACAGCTAACATGACTGATTTTCCTGAAGAATATTATCTATTTGGGCTACCTTTTTGTGAGGAAATTAAAGACAATACTTGCCTAGTGTTAATGCTTGTATTTCTAATTTTCTATAAACAAAAAAGGGGTTTTTATTAGTGTTGAATGGTGATAGTGAGCAAATCAAAGTAAGATATCGAACAGAATTATGCAATACTTGCTTAGAGTTATATTCTGATGCAACAACCAAATCAATCAAAAAACCCTAAATAACTGACTAAATGAATGCAATACCTGCAGCAAGAAAACAAGTCATGAACGCTCTCCTCCCTTCAATCTCAGCGAATGTTGCATTTGTACTGACGGAAGCTTCTGAAGAAGACGATGAGTGATTACATGCGATTGCAAACCTGAATTTTGGGGGCGATCGTTTCCCTGCAAGTGCCAGAACAAACTCTTGAGATGAAGGAATGTATATGATATCCTGATGATAATATTGTAAAAAGAAGATGAAGATTTGTGGATGTGATTACAGGGAGTAGTAATGGAGGAGAGAGGTGAGGGTAAGAAAGAGGGTTTGTGAGGATAGAGGGAGAGTTCCATGGGAGCTGAGCTGGTAGTTATGAAATGGAAGCTAACATTCTGTTGTATTCTATTCTATGGTTGTTTCTCCGCGCAACAAAGAGATTTGGATAGTATTGTGAATATCATCCACAATTTTTGCATAGCAAAATCATGAATAAACATCGGGAATTAATCTTAATCTATTGTTAATAAACCAATGAAATGAACGATGATATATTGTTATTTATGTGTATGGTACAATATGTGTTGCATGTGTTTTTTTTTTTTGTTTTTTTTTTCTTTTTAGGTTTTGTTGCTTGCATTTGGGTTCTTTAGAGAGAGAATGGAGGTAGTTTTGTGGGTGATCGGAATTCTGGTGGATGTTGTCAACGGTCTTATGTTACCGGTTTCACCTACGCATTGGGTTCCTCCCTTTGTACCTTTCTTCCTCTGCTTGATGTTTATGGTGGCTATTGTGGCTCCGGCCGTTCCATCTTGCCTGAAATAGGCACCAGCTAAGGGTATTAAGCGTTGCCGCCATTGGTCCTTTGCTTGCATTAGTTCCCTTGGTGGTGGCGACGACTTGCCTTTCTCATCTACCTTTAGGGTTCTTGATCTTAAATCTGTTCTAGGGTTTGTTGTTGGGGTTATGCAGTCAACGCACGCTGTGGATGCCACTGGTTTTCATCTGGAAGTTGCCATATGGTAAGGAGTATGGACCCCCGCATCATCGGACCTTTGCTCATGTGGGTTTCTTTGCAGTGGTGGCTACGAGCCATTTCCTCTTCTAATTCTTTCAATGGTCTTTTGTCTTTAGTTCGATGGACTATTGTTGGTGTTATGGACGGGGTGCCAAAGGTCTATGTTGTCGTGACAGTCTGTATCCACTTTTGCATCATCATTATTTTCTTACTTAGACCTCTATAAGATAGCGAAGAGGTGCCTGATCGAAGTTCTTTCGGGTTAATGATAATGAACTTGAGTTTATCAAAGACTCGTTTGTTTATAGGTTTTCTAAGTTTAGGCCTTTGTTGCTTTGGTTGTTAAATATTTCAACTGTGGCCTCTATCAGATTTCCTCTTACTAAGGCACCACGAGGTGCCTAACCGGAGCTCTTTTGGGTTGATGATGATGAAGTTGAGTTCATCCGGGACTCTTTTGTTTACACATTTTTCGAGTTTAGGCCTTTGTTGTTTTGATTGTTAAGGTTTTCAACTGTGGCCCCTGTTGGATTTCCTTTGGGTTGCAAGGGTCGATGATGGTCCTATGTTGGTTCGATTAATGTAGGTTTCGTGGAGCTATTTTATTAGTGTCCTTGGGTCGATGATGATGAACATGTGTTCATCTAAGACCAGTGCAACCTGACTTCGTTTGATACAATATCATGGTTTGGTTGATGATGATGGGTGTACGTTCATCGAATACCATTTATGTTGGCAGGTATAATATCTTGCTTTGGTCGATGATGAGACGCATATGTTCGTATGAGACTAGCTTACACATTCATATGAGACATACTTTGTTGGAAATTGGGTTTTGTGGGATAAAAGCAGTCATCATGGCTTTGAAATGAAGAAATATGCATTACAAGTTGTATCATACGCATAAAAAGACAGTAAATCATTGTTTGTTTTGTTAAATCGTTGTTCATTTCATTTGTTTTAAGATGATTTTCTTTTAAAACACTTATCGTCTTTGAATCCCGTTCACTAACACTGTTGTTCATTACTATATCATAGGGATGAGCAAATGGTACCAATTATTGAAACGGAACCTGTACCGTACTAGTACTAGTACCGAATTTCTCGTACCGAATTATTTTAGATACCATTTCGGTACCCATTTTTTGATGTTTTCGGTATCGGTACTTTTGGTTCGGTACTGGTTTGGTACAATACCAGTATTTTACCGACAAATATGTGACAACCATCACCTATAGGTGCATTGACCTTTGACTTTGACTTTTTGATTTTGACTCTTTGACTTTCGTTTGGTCGTAATGTGGTCTTTGACTTAGAAGTTAACCTAATGTGGGCTTGATCTGAGTATAGTACATTAGACGCGTTTGGGCATGCTAATTTCTAGAGCAATTTATTATGGGCTTAATATGTTCTAATGGGCCTAAGATGGGTGACAGGGTCACTTGTTTGATTATAGTACGATAATTATGTGCTTTGACCTCGATCATGGTATGGCAAGACGTAAAATATTAAAATTTATGTTATAAACTCAACAAATATCAAACATATGGGCTTTGCCTAAAGCCTACTAAATAAACATAATTTAATTTAAAATATATAAATCAAATAATTTATATAGCATATAATGGTCTGTTGGAATCGTATTAACACATAGAGTTTAACGACGTGAAATTTGGACGACACACGAGTCTAGACGGTACAGAAAAGTACGGGATAGGCCAAGGGCCCAAGGGCCCACCCCAAGCCCTATTCAGCCAAGGCTCCACATAAAAAGGGTCTCCCCCTTGTTTTCTCTTTATTTTTTTACAAAACTTTCTTCAAGAATGCTCTTTAGTGAAACCTTAGCCGTCACCATCCATCCTCTCCTTGTTCTTCATTCCAATCGATCATAATCATCTTCAATTCCTTTGATTTTGATGATATTCTATCATTCAAGGTAGAGTTTTATACAAGAGTTGATCATATACATCTTTTTCGGTAAGAAAACCATTTATTTTGATGATTTTATCTTTGTTTGTTCATGTTCTTGTTGTTATTCATCAAGACCACGTGTGAGGATTGGATCATCACAAGACGGTAAACCCTAGTTTTAGGATTATTTCTTGATGTTGTTTTGATTGGATTGTAATCTATAGTAATCGGTCCTTATGGATAATTGGAAACAAAAATTTATCATAAAAACATTAAGAAATTGTAATGGATTAATCAAACGCGAATAGAATAGATTTGAGGTACAATGGACAAGATTGGGATTTGGACAGATTGCTATCAGAAAACATGGACGTTTTGTACAGGTCATAACTTGTTCATATCAAGTTCAAATTGGTCAAAATTTATGTCTAAAATCAATTTCAGTGAGTCCTATAACTAATCCAAGTGGTATCGTGTCTTTTTGATTTCGTTTGGTCCTCCAAACGTAATAAACAAAATGAAAGGTTAAAGCTGTTTAATTCGAGCAGAATGTTGGGCTGTATTCGTTGAGTCATATCTCCCTCATAATTCACTCATTTGATGTGATTCTTTTTCTGGAAGTTAGTTTATGTTCTTATCTTTCAAACGGTTCTTGTTACGCAATTGCTCGTTACCATTTTGACCTCCAAACTGTCTACGCAAAACTGATGCGCGATCAGCTCTACATGCTGAAATATTTTTACTAAACTTAAATGTTAATACTTGGGACTAATTAACTAAAATAAGTTAAAAGTTAGGTCCAAAGATGGATTCTAAATTATTAAAGGATAAGAACGTATAGGGTTCATATGTTAACAAAATTGAATTAATAAACATACATTTCGGAATATCAATGACAATGGTACATGTTAAGGGCATGAAAACTAAAATGAATCAGGATTGGGACTTAACGTTGGACAATGGAGTATAATAATAAATGAATTAAGGTATTATTAAAATAAGAACTTGGATGGGCATTAAGGACTAGACTACAAGGATTACAACCAATTAGGTCTTTTTGACCTTTAGTAATCTTATGTTGTTTTGTTATCTATAGTTGCTTGCTGTAGTTGATGTGAACTTTGGATTGTGCTATTATCGAGGTGAGTTTCGCGGCCCCGTTTTATTACAATTATTTATTAACATCAAGGAGGAAAAGTATGCTCAACTCTTTTTATGCTGTGAACTCATTTATTTATTTAGGACTATGCGTTACTGTTTTGCAAGTTTATATCTGGTACATGCATGAGTTATGTGTGTGATTGTTTATTCACAACTATTTAACTCCGGTGTTGGAGCCGATAGATAGGTATTGATAGTGCTATTGGACTGACACCCCCACCATTGTTTTGTTAGTATACTAGTTGGGACTGACAATGGCCATGGACGGGCCTTAGGGTGAATATGTTCCGACAAGATCTGTGTGTACGTCATAGGTTTAGTTGTGAGGCTCATGTTTACATGTGATAATGCTTGCTTATAACTGTATACACTCATGTCCTACAAACTATTAGACAACATAATTTTTATTCATTATTTAAACATGCGGACTCACCAACAATGTGTTGACCTTTTTATCATATCTTTTTAGGTAACAATAATCGAGGATAGCTAGAGGCAATGCCATAGTGATGATGCTAAGGAATATATTTTATACCTACTCTAGTGTTTCAAACATTTGTGTTTCACTTTATGTTATCATTTATGGGTGTGTTTGCCTTTACTTATTCCCGTGTTGCGGGATTCAAATTTGTTATAATTGTTTGACTATGTTTGTTGTGTAATTGACTAACTACACAAGTCTCCATTTCTGTTGGATGACATCATGACACGTTGGTTTTCATCATTTAATGCATCTCTATTAACTATCAATGTGTTTTGACGATCCCATCCGTTACATCCTCGTGTTTCCATTATAAGCGGGGGTGTGATAGATTGGTATCAGAGCCATTGGTTATAGAGAATTAGATGGATTTTTCGATCTAGACAATAACCTAAGTACCCACATGTAGTATGAATTATAGGATTATGTGTGTACTGTTATACATGTGAATGTTCTACGTGCATTATCTGTTGTGCTTTGTAGCCTGTCTTATGTGTTATTTGTGATGTACCCATTTGGAGAATTTTGGTCGTTGTATCATCTTTGTATGCCATGAGAAAGCATTAGGTAAGGACGTCCTATAGTTATGCACTTGACTATTATTTGGTCTGAATTGATAAATGCAGCTATAAGAATTCTTTTTAAAGGATATATGTTGTTAAGCCAATATTTATTAAGTGCGTGTGCTGGTATTACCTATGTTGTAGCCTTATTTATATCTTTTGAACTGAATCATGGGAGATGGACACGCTAGCTGATAGGACACCAACAAACAAGGGCCATAGTGTACTCAGATCAGATGGCTGCTTTATTGGATCTCGGACTATACTAAATGGATTCTTTAACTTTTCCTTACCCAAGTGAATGCTTTCTTAATCAATTCCTCTGTACAACTTTGGTTACATAACCTTTGTTTAGTGACCATATTCTTGATTCTCCAATCATAGATAACACTCTGTACTTAACAAGACATGTTGACTCCGGTAGGATGAGCTAGGGGTGACCATGCAATGCAAATTATCATTATGGGTGCACACGTAATTGCAATTTGTAGTGCATGCAAAATCTAGCAAACCCTTTCGTGAGATAACAGTCATAGTTAGTACGAATCTTCCATTCTATACATGGGATATTGAAGTTCCTGTTCTTATGATCATCAATGGTGTGGAAACGCCAATCTCCTCATCCTTATGCAAGTACAAATCGGTCTAGAGCCTTCATAAGAGTCATACTATGATATATCTGTGTAGTATCTATGTTGCTTCTTTTTTTGTTTCTGTGATTGTGAAAATTAGCAATATGTTCAAAATGTATTGGGTCTTTGAAGAGTTGAAGTAAAGAGGTGAGACTCCCTGTACCTATGTTGATTTGTTCAAACTGATCTCAATACTTGGGGCATTGGTTGTTGAGACATTCTAACATTATACTTGATGGAGTAAACAGACGTCATGTAACCAGTTTAGATGTCGTCCTTGGTACATCGTTGGTGTGGTGGGAATGCTGCAGGAACCCTATACATAAACATCTTCGGTATGCTAAGGATGTGCCTGAACTAGGCTATGTGATGATCTTAGAGGATTAGAGTTGGAAATGGTGAGACTAATAACGTGGAAGGAAATGGTACTGGAGGCAAGATTGGTTGTAAGTGCACGAAGTTCATGACGTGCAAGCCAAAAGAGTACGACGGGAAAAAGTTGGGGCAATAGATCTGACCCATCGCATTGAGAAAATGGAAACAAATATGGATATTGAGATCTATCCTGAGAATCAAAAGGTGAACTATATTGCCTGTTCACTGTTGGGCAAAGCAATAACGTAGTGGAATACCCAAACACTAGCCTGAAGTATGGAGGTTGGAAAGGCCATGACTTTGGACCAGCTTAAGGCATTGACAATTGAGGAGTACTGCCTTATGGACTGAAAGGAAAAGTTAGTGCGGGACCGATGAAGGTGTTCAATGCAAATCAGTTTCATAATGAGGAGAGACTTAGAACACTTAACAGATCAAATAGGGAACTGGAACCTTTATGGTGATACTAAGAAAACACAAGTAAATAAGAGAGATAGAAACTTAAGAACAAACAGATTGGTTTTCAAGGATAAAGTATATTGCTCTCAAGTTCTATTACAAGTGTTACAAAGCATAGAAATAAAATACAAGGACCTGAGATACTTTATACTACATCCTACAGCCGGCCATACTTTGAAGGCCAGCTGGAAACACTAATCTAGACAACAAGATGAATGTAAAGTTAAAAGGTAGATTGCCTTTTGACAAGTGACTATGACATACCATAGCTCACATCCTAATGTAATAAAAAAAGGATAAAAATACATAAAGTAGAAAGTTACAGACTCAAGACCTTAATCTACAGCTTCCTAAAGCATGGTCCTTTTCACCAACTTGTATAAGTTGGTGAGTCTGCAGAGTGGCAGTGAAAAGTTGGTCAGCTTTTCTAAAAATTTGTTGATCACAGAGAGCATGTCTTCTCTGTCTTCGAAAGAAATCAGTCTTCTATCTTTGAGGTTTCGGAAGACTTTGTCTTCTAAGCTTCAGAAGACTTCATCTTTAGCTTCGAAAGAATTGGTCTTTGGCTTCGGAAGATTTTACACTTGGTGTAATTTCATTGCAGTGTGTAAAACTTCCGAAGTAACTTCTACCATGCACAAAGTGCATGCATGCAGGAAACACCTTAACTGTTTTGGGTGCATCAGCCTCTTTCAATTACCTTACAAACTCTCCCTAGGCTGATGCTACCAAAACAAAGAGAATGCTTAGCAGATAGCAGTCCTCATGTCTTGATCAGCAGTATACAATCAAGACATAGATGGTCTTTCAGATGCAAGAGTCTCTACTTTGAATGGAGTTGATTGAGCAGCCTCTTAATGCACTTTCTCAGGATGTTATTACTCATCCTGAGATGTTGAGGAGGATGCCTTGGACTTCCTTTTCTTCCTTTTGTCCCTTCTGATGGCCATCCTTTTCCTCACTCTATATTTCAACTGAGGAGTATGGCCTGCAGCACCAGATTGGCTTTTTGTGCTCTCCTCAGTTAGGTCCTTATTCCCCATTAGATCAGTAGGAGGGGATTTAAAACCCTGCTGTGGGTCAGAAGATAAAGTTGGCTTAGGTGTAACTTCAGGTTCAGGTTGTATTTTCTCTTCAACCTTCACCTCAACTTCAGGTGCAGCTTGACTTGGTGGAGAATGCAAGTCAACAAGCTGACCTTCTTTAATCTTCTGCTTGATCCTCATGATGTGCTCATCCATTGTGGATAGAGACATAGGACCAAGTCTACTTCCAGAGAACCCATACAGCTTCAAGAAGCTCACCATCTTTAGTCTGTCAACAGACTTCTTTTCTTGTGCTCTGATGGTGGCTCTTGTTTTAGCAGCTTCCTCTCTCATTTTTCTCTTTATAGCTTTTCTTTGTGTAACATCCTGTTTTATGAATAAATAAATAAATATATATATATATATATTTGAAATATATATTTCAAATATTCTTAATCGAGAAAGTTTTGGGTTAAAAGACTATTGAATCGATTAACATCTAAAAGAGTGTTAAATAATAATAATAATAATAATAATAATAATAATAATAATAATAATAATAATAATAATAATAATAATAATAAATTAATGAATGTGTAAATGGATAATTTGCTCCTCACGTGAAAGCATATATATATGTGTATAAAAAAAAAGAAAGGAAAATCTTCATTTGAATACTTATCCAATGTCGGCTAACATTCCCTAATACCAAAGTAATATTAAAAAAATAAATAAAATATCTTCATAGGACGGTTAAACGGATAATAATAAATTATATTAAGGAGGTTTGCATCAACTATATTTACACATATATGGTATGTGTTAGAGAGTTTTGAAAGAGTAGATTGAAACCCAAAAACAACAAACAAATAAAGTCATATACGAGTGGGTTTGGTTGAGAAATTTTGAGCAAGAGAGCATAGGATCTTATAGATTAAGCTCGGTTCGAGCACAACAATTAACGAGTTTATTTTGAACTCAAGTTAGTGACTTCGGGAGGTAAGTACACTGACCCGTAACTAATTTATGTTATATGTTTAATTACATGATATATGATGTACTTATTATGAGTTTGTATAAATTATGTGGAGATGAAACATGTTCAATTACATGTGATTTGAGTTTATTTATTATGATAAACATGATTATTGAGAAAATAATTTATATGATTACGGGTCTAAGTATGAGTATTGATAATTTAAAAGAAGGAGTAAAATATATGCAAGGATTTCGGGTGTTGAAATCCCAAGGGGTTCGGGTGTTGAACTCCACATATATATATAAAAAAAAGGAGTAAAATATGTGTAAGGATTTCAGGTGTTGAAATCTCAAGGGGTTCGGGTGTTGAACTCCACATATATATAAAAAGGGGAGTTAAATATATGTTAGGATTTCGGGAGTTGAAATCCCAAGGGGTTCGGGTGTTGAACTCCACATATATAAAAAGAGGAGTTATTAATCCTCAAGGGTTAAAAATAAACCCACAAGAAATTCGGGTGTTGAATTCCCAAGTAATGAGGATTAAAAATTTAAAAGATTTTGGGTATTAAATCCCGATAAAATAAAATATGTTTTGAAATAAAGAGGTGTACTTACTTAGCGAAAGCTAATAAAAATATATTTTAAATGTTTTCAGGAAAAGCACCTATAGATGGTTAAAGGTTCGCGGACGTGACTGGACTGACGAATGAACCCTATTCTCGTTTGATATTTAATACAATTTGTATTGTATTAAAAGTTTGTAAAACATTTATGTTTCTTTGTAATACTTTTATATTTAATTAAGAAATGATATGTCATGGCGAGTGACAAGTTTTGATGTGAACTGGGACTGATATAAATTGTGAAAGTATTTTATGAAAAAAAAAATCTGGTGTGTTTCAAGTTGGTATCAGAGCACGGTTCGAGAGATTTAAGTATATAAAATAAATACTTAGACTCGAACCAGAAAAGTGCTACTGATATAAAACGAGAGGGTTCAGTCCAGAAGCGATCCAAGGAAGCAGATATATGGGGATTTTGTATGGGTGCAAAATGAAAACATATGAGAAAATATGTGTACACAGAAATTTGTATGTTTGAGATATCATATGATAGTTGAAAAATCATAATGAGCATAATATATTGTTTTCATACCTGGCCGGTATGAGGGTAATATGTTATATCATTATGAGTTTTCAATAATCATATTGTATTGAAAACATCAAAGAGTAAGTGTGGGGATGGGGAGTATATATGCATAAAATGATATGTGTATGTGTAGTATGTTATAAATGCATATATAGTACTTTGTGGCCTTAGATATATTGTTTGTCTTGACAATAACATTAGAAGTATTAAGGCCTTAAATAAGTACTTGTAGTGGAGAATTCAATAGAATAAAAAGTAACATGAAATAAATAAATATCTATAGATATGGCGGATGAAAGAGGGGAGAATGCAATACAAGGCGAGGGAAGCCGTAACACTGAAAAGCATGCAGATAATGCTTCAGAAAATCAGTGTATTCATCTCGTCTTAATAATAATACAACGTTTGTACCTGAAGAAATTCATAGACAAATTGCCATTGAGGTAGGAAAGGCATTTGAAGCCAATATCCCATTTCTTCTAGCCGAAATGCAAAATTCTATTGGAATTATGCTAGAAGAAAAATTGAAAAAGAATGAAGCGACCGTAGAAAAACCTACAAATAATATGGCAGCAGCACCAACAGTGAAAGTCGAAAAACGTCACTGCACGTATACAGACTTTATGGCCTGTAAACCATTACAATTTAAAGGTGAAATTGATCCTTTGGTGAGCCAAAGGTGGATAACAGCCATGGAGACTATTTTTGATACATGTCATTGTGATCCGTGTGACGAAGTGATGTTTGCGACAAACCAGTTTTGTGAAAGAGCTAAAGACTCGTGGGATATGATTAAAAAGGAGAAAGGAAGAGAAAGAATTAGAAGTATGTCTTGGGAAGAATTCAAACCAATCTTTCTAAAACATTTCAGTCCTCGTGTTGCAATTGATCGTATCACTGAAGAACTTCTTCATATGCATCAAGGCAATGAGACTGTGGATGAAATCTTTGGTATTTTCTATAATAAAGCAAAGTTTTGTCCTTCACTTTTCACTTCTGAAGAAATGTGGATGACTCGGTTCCATCTTATCCTTAAAAAGGAAATCAGAGAATTTATTTCTCCATCGAAATATGGGAGTCTTGAAGAGCTTCTTAATTGGGCTCGTGAACGGGAGATGGAACTAAAGAGACAGAAAGAAAGAGAAGGGAAGAGAAAGGCTGATGCTATGGTTCCGGTAGTACCTGCGAAGAAAGTAAAACTTATAAAGTCTATAAAGGGTTTAGGCTCAATCAAGGAGGTTGGAAATTGTCAGTTCTATGGAAAGAGACATCTTGGAGAATGTCGTTATAAGAACCCAATTTGTTATAAATGTGGGAAACCAGGGCATACCACTCCATAGTGTGTCAGCCCTGTAAACTTATGTTATAACTGTTACAAACCCGGTCATATGAGGAATGATTGTCCGGAGCTGAAAACAAGGGATGGCAAGGGTACAGAAGGATCGAAGGCTATTGAGAATGTGAGACGTCTGGAAGCTCCGAAACCGCGGGGTAGGGCTTTTCAAATTACTGCGAAAGAAGCGAAGGTTGAACCTGATGTCGTTACAGGTACCTTTCTTGTCAACTCCCTTCCTGCATATGTTTTATTTGATTCTGGAGCTAGTAGATCCTTCGTTTCTATAAAGTTTGACAGCCATAATTCTTTTGTTAGAAGTAAATTGGTACATGTGTTAGAAGTTGACATTACTAGTAATAAAAGTTTTGTCGTATCTGAAATATGTCGAAACTGTAAAATAAATATTCAAGGAGAAGAATATGATATCGACCTAATTCCAATAGAACTGAAAGAATTTGATGTTATTATAGGGATGGATTGGTTGTCACAACATCATGCGTCGATAGTCTGCAATCGAAAGATTGTTCAATTTATGTCACCAATGGGAGAACAAATCTGTATCTATGGAGAAAGAAAGAACAACATAGTTGTATGCTCAATGGCGAAAGCCAAGAATTACATCTGGCATGGACATCAAGCGTTTCTAGCCTACGTGGCTGATAAAGAAATGAAAGAGAAGAAACTTGATGAAGTCCCTATAGTTAACGAATTCCCTGACGTGTTCCCTGATGAGCTACCGGGCGTTCCACCAGAAAGAGAAGTCGAATTCAAAATCGATTTAGTTCCTGGGGCTAAACCTGGGGCTAAATCACCATATCGACTGGCACCAAACGAGATGAAGGAGTTGATGTCTCAACTCCAAGATCTGTTGGATAAAGGTTTCATTCGCCCAAGTGTTTCACCTTGGGGCGCGCCTATATTATTCGTTAAAAAGAAGGACGGTAGCATGCGTATGTGCATCGATTACCGTGAATTGAATAAGCTGACCATCAAGAATAGGTACCCTTTGCCTAGAATTGATGATCTTTTTGACCAATTACAAGGCGCTAGCTTGTTCTCAAAGATCGATTTAAGGCAGGTTATTATCAAGTTAAGGTACAAGAAGAAGATGTACCTAAGACAGCTTTTCGTACTCGTTATGGGCACCATGAATTCGTTGTGATGCCATTTGGTTTAACAAATGCTCCAGCTGTTTTCATGGACCTCATGAATCGAGTATATAAACCTATTCTCGATCGTTCTGTCATCGTTTTTATTGATGATATTCTTATCTATTCACGAACCGAAGAAGATCACGCTCAAGAGGTTCTTAATGTGCTGAGGAAAGAGAAGTTATATGCAAAATTTTCTAAATGTGCATTCTGGCTTCGAGAAGTCCAATTCTTGGGTCATGTGGTGAATGCGAAGGGTATTTTGGTGGATCCCGCCAAAATAGAGACTATTATGAAATGGTCACCTCCTAAAACCCCAACTGAAGTCTGAAGCTTTCTGGGTTTAGCCGGTTATTATCGGCTTTTTATTCAGGATTTTTCGAAGCTAGCTTCCCCGTTGACAAAGCTAACTCGAAAGAATTCCAAATTTGAATGGAACCCAGAACAAGAAAAGGCATTTCAACTTTTGAAAGAAAAGTTGACTAAAGCTCCTGTACTTGCATTACCGGAAGGAACAGAAGATTTTGTAGTTTATTCTGATGCCTCACGTGTCGGATTGGGTTGTGTGCTTATGCAAAGAGGGAAGGTAATAGCTTATGCTTCACGGTAGTTGAAGTCACATGAAGCAAATTACCCAACCCATGTTCTTGAATTGGCGGCAGTTGTATTTGCGTTGAAGATCTGGAGACATTATTTGTACGGTACGAAGTCCACTATCTATATTGATCATAAAAGTTTGAAGTATTTCTTTGAACAGAAGGAATTGAATATGAGGCAACGACGGTGGTTAGAACTGGTCAAGGATTATGATTGTGAAATACTTTATCATCCGGGTAAAGCTAATGTTGTAGCTGATGCTTTAAGCCGGAAGGAGAGTTACATTCCGATTAAAGTAAAGTCATATAAACTGATTGTGAATTCAGACTTGTTTGATCAAATTAAAGTTGCACAAATGGAGGCACTGAAAGAGGAAAATTTAAAACGCGAAAGAATTATTGGTCAAGTCCATCTACTTGAGGAGAATGATAAAGGAATTAAAGTTCGTTTTGGACGAATTTGGATTCCTTGGACTTGTAAGGTCAAAACAATGATTCTTGATGAAGCGTACAAATCAAAGTACTCAATTCATCTTGGTGCAACCAAGATGTATCACGATTTAAAGAAAGAGTATTGGTGGCCTGGAATGAAAAGAGATATTGCTAAATACGTTGAAAAATGCTTGACTTGTTTACAAGTTAAAGCTGAACACCAGAAGCCATATGGAAAAATGCAACCACTAGAAATTCTATTATGGAAGTGGGAGCACATTACGATGGATCTGGTAACGAAACTTCCTAAAACTGCCAAAGGATATGATGCAATATGGGTGATTGTCGATCGTTTGACAAAAAGTGCTCACATTATACCTATTCGTGAAAACTATTCGTCTGAACGAATGGCGGAAGTGTACGTTAATGAGGTGGTCTCAAGGCATGATGTGCCATTGTCTATTGTATCAGATAGAGACACACGTTTCACTTCTAGATTTTGGAGGAAATTTCACGAAGGAATGGGCACCAAATTGTTAATCAGCACAGCGTATCACCCACAGACAGATGGGCAAAGCGAGAGAACGATTCAAACTCTCGAGGATACGCTACGTGCATGTATTATTATTTTGGTGGCAGTTGGGATAAATATTTGCCTTTAGCAGAGTTCTCTTATAATAATAGTTATCATTCGAGCATTGGAATGCCCCCGTTCGAAATGTTGTATGGTAGAAAGTGTCGCACCCCTGTGTGTTGGGGAGAAGTCGGCCAAAGAGAACTTGCTAACAAAGAAGTGGTAGAAGCAACGAATGAAAAGATTGATCAAATCAGAGCGCATTTGAAAGGGGCTCAAGATCGACAAAAGTCATATGCTGATAAACGAAGACGACCAATTGAATTTCAAGTGGGAGATTATGTTATGTTGAAAGTCTCGCCATGGAAAGGTGTGATTCGTTTTCGTAAACGTAGCAAGTTAAGTCCACACTTTATTGGTCCGTTTAAAATTATTGCTCGTGTGGGGCAAGTGGCATATCGTCTGGAATTACCTGACGAATTAAACGGAATCCATAACACATTTCATGTGTCATATTTACGGAAATGCTTGGCTGATGAAACGACATATGTACCCTTGAATGAGATTGAAGTGGATGAAAAGCTTAACTATGTAGAAAAGCCAGTGGCGATTCTTGATCATAAAGTTAAGCAACTACGAAATAAAGAAATAAGTCAAGTGAAAGTACAGTGGAAACATCGGCGTGGTTCTGATACCACATGGGAAGCCGAAGATGTAATGAAAAAATATTATCCTGAATTATTCGAGGTACGAATAGGTTTCGGGGACGAAACCTAAATAAGAAGGGGAGAGTTGTAACATCCTGTTTTATGGATAAATAAATAAATAAATAAATAAATATATATATATATATATATATATATATATTTGAAATATATATTTCAAATATTCTTAATCGAGAAAGTTTTGGGTTAAAAGACTACTGAATCGATTAACATCTAAAAGAGTACTAAATAATAATAATAATAATAATAATAATAATAATAATAATAATAATAATAATAATAATAATAATAATAATAATAATAATAATAATAATATAATTAATGAATGTGTAAATGGATAATATGCTCCTCACGTGAAAGCATATATATATGTGTATAAAAAAAAGAAAGGAAAATCTTCATTTGAATACTTATCCAATGTCGGCTAACATTCCTTAATACCAAAGTAATATTAATAAAATAAATAAAATATCTTCATAGGACGGTTAAAAGGATAATAATAAATTATATTAAGGAGGTTTACATCAACTATATTTACACATATATGGTATGTGTCAGAGAGTTTTGAAAGAGTAGATTGAAACCCAAAAACAACAAACAAATAAAGTAATATACGAGTGGGTTTGGTTGAGAAATTTTGAGCAAGAGAGCATAGGATCTTATAGATTAAGCACGGTTCGAGCACAACAATTAACGAGTTTATTTTGAACTCAAGTTAGTGACTTCGGGAGGTAAGTACACTGACCCGTAACTAATTTATGTTATACTTTTAATTACATGATATATGATGTACTTATTATGAGTTTGTATAAATTATGTGGAGGTGAAACATGTTCAATTACATGTGATTTGAGTTTATTAATTATGATAAACATGATTATTGAGAAAATGATTTATATGATTACGGGTCCAAGTATGTGTATTGATAATTTAATAGAAGGAGTAAAATATATGTAAGGATTTCGGGTGTTGAAATCCCAAGGGGTTCGGGTGTTGAACTCCACATATATATATAAAAAAAAGGAGTAAAATATGTGTAAGGATTTCGGGTGTTGAAATCCCAAAGGGTTCGGGTGTTGAACTCCACATATATATAAAAAAGTTATTAATCCTCAAGGGTTAAAAATAAACCCACAAGGAATTCGGGTGTTGAATTCCCAAGGAGTAATGAGGATTAAAAATTTAAAAGATTTTGGGTATTAAATCCCGATAAAATAAAATATGTTTTGAAATAAAAAGGTGTACTTACTTAGCGAACGCTAATAAAAATATATTTTAAATGTTTTCAGGAAAAGCACCTATAGATGGTTAAAGGTTCGCGGACGTAACTGGACTGACGAATGAACCCTATTCTCGTTTGATATTTAATACAATTTGTATTGTATTAAAAGTTTGTAAAACATTTATGTTTCTTTGTAATACTTTTATATTTAATTAAGAAATGATATGTCACGGCGAGTGACAAGTTTTGATGTGAACTTGGACCAAACTCTGATATAAATTGTGAAAGTATTTTATAAAAAAAAAATCTGGTGTGTTTCACTTTGAGATTGAGCCTCTTCATCAAGCTGTTTGAGGTACTCAAACTTAGTATATTCATATGAGAGGGGATTGAGGGCTGCTGTCTGATAGAGACCTGTGGCACTTAGATAAGCTATCATTTTTTGTCTTTCTTGTTCCCTGCTTATCTTAGTTTCTTCCTCTTTAATTGCCACAGACTCCTTCTCAGGACTTTCATGAACTAGAGAGAGGACATGAGCTTTTTGTTGTTTCTTTCTTTTTCTCTCTTCTTTGATTTTGAGGAGCAGTTCTGCTGCCTCAGCCTCCTTCCTCTCTTTATACAGCTTGTTGTCTGCCAGTTCATCCAATTCTGCCAAGGGGAGAGAGATAATTTATCTATGTTATAATTCCTAAGTCCCAGATAGTTTAATCTGGCTACTCTTAGCTCATCATTCTGAGTATCAGGCCTATGAGCAGCCCTGATTGTAGCTTGCATGAAGCTTGGGACTTCACCAGATTTCTCTCCCCTGGCCTCCCTCTTCTTCTCTCTCTTCTCCTCCTCAATCTCCTCAGGAGTCATTTTTCTTTTTCTTTTGTCAATTGTTGGCCTATATTACTCAGGGTGGAGAGAGCTTTGGCCTGCTAATGGTTGTGATGAGCTTGAGCTCTGGCCAAAGAGAGGTTGTGATACACCTTCACCTGCAGGTGTGTCACTAAAGGTACTGGGTGCTGAGGGTGAGCCTGTCTCAAAGTTCACAGGTTCTTCTGCCGGGCCTTCAACTGATGTTTCCCTTTCGAAGCTAATCTTAGGGTCTGCCTCAGTATCCAGTTGACCAGTAGTTTTCCCTGCTAGCCTCTATCTATATAGTATTGCTTTTTATCTAAATTCCTTCAACACCCATTCTTGAATCACCTCAGCTAACCTGCCTGTCTGTTTTGGTTGGGTTGATGAAGGACAGGTTAACCAAGTTCATACCATCATGGAAACTCAGGGTCTGAAAGTTGAAGAGTTCCTGCTGCCCTTGAGCTCTTGATAGCACCAATACCATTCTTGAGTTATCATACCACCATCCCATTATTGGATTTTAAGCTAAGTGGGATGGGGCAGGCATGGACATTGGAATTCCTTCCTCAAACAGTTGTTGAAATAAGGCCTCCACATCAGTGTGAGCCTAAGGAAGTTGTTGAGTCTGGACAACTGCAAGTGAGGGTGGTGAATCCTCATTGTCCATACTCATGATAGAATTCCCAGGTTTTATGGTTTTAAGGACTTTCTCCCACTTTTTGGTAGCATAACCCACTTGCATAGAGCTGGAGGTCAAGTCCACCATTTGACAAAGTGTACTAAATGAAATTTGCACCATTTGACAACGATGCCACGTTCTATGTGTTTCAATTTCAGGCCATCGCAACACCAAGTCAAGAACTGTGGTGGTGGCATACCCACTTATGCCGGTTAATGTGGTTAAACTTGCGGAGCCAAGAGCATTGTCATGATGCATGACAAGGTTAAACAAAGTTCAAGGTCAAGTGGGAAATGAGAAGTAAAAAAATAGCATCTTGAATCAATCCTGGTAATGATGTAAAACTAGGGTAAGGTAATAATAGTAACCTTCCTTGTTGGAGAACTTTTGGTGATTTATGCTGACAATGCTTGTGAGGATCTGAATGCGGTTGAGGTTGGAATTGACCCCTAGTGATGTGGGTACATGTTATGAAATGTACTAAGGTAGTTTGCTAAAAACTAAGGAAGTAATTCGGGACTCTACTGTGCTATTAGAGGATCATACCTTTAAAATAGATCTTAAACTATTTAGGTTTGGAAGTTTCAACATGGTTGCGGGAATGGATTGATTGTCAAGGAATAGGGCTGAGTTCACCTTCTACGAAAAGATTACTTGTATGCCGCCATCAAACGATGAGACACTTGACGAGTATGACGAGAAATCAAAAGAGAACAACATGTAGATTGAGCATGAAGGTGGAGGAAAAAGAGTTAGATGTTATACCTGTTGTTTGAAACTTCTAAAAAGTGTTCCCCAAGGATTTGGTATGATTACCTCCATCACAACAGGTGGACTATTGGATTGACTTGGTACATAAGGCGGTGCGTGTTGCTAGGGATTCTTATCGCTTAACACCTTTGAATATGCAAGATTTGTCTAATCAACTCAAAGTGTTGTTAGGTAAGGGTTTTATACTACCCATTCACTCATCATAGGGCGCTAGTGCTTTCTCAGAGAAGAATGGATCGTATAGGAAATGCATGGACTGTCAAAAGTTGAATAAGCTAATGGTCAATAACCACTATCCTTTACCGAAAGTAAATGATTTATTCGATCAGCTTTAAGTATCAACGCACTTTTTGAATATTGATCTCCCTTTAGAAATTATCAACATAGAGTACATGTGGATGACATACTGAAGAAAGTATTTAGAACTTGTTATGGATATTACGAGTTCCTAGTTATGTATTTTGGGCTAACAAAGGCACTTGCAGGGTTCATGGACGTGATGAATCAAATGTGTATGCCATATCTGAATAAATTTGTCATAGTGTTCTTGAAGGCAATTCTGATTTATTTGAGGACAGTGAAGATCATGAGAAACATATAGAATTGTTAAAAAATAGAAACTATATGCTAAGTTCTCCAAAGGTGTCATCTATACTGACCACAAGAGTTTTCAACACATTTTTCATAAAAAAGAACTAAACATGAGACAGAGACGTTGAATTGAGTTGTTCAGTCACTACAACTAAAAAAATCTGATGACACTCAGGAACGGCAAATGTGAGTTCCGATGTGTTGAGCCGTAAGAAAAGAGTTAAACCCATGTGCGTCAGGGTATTGGGAATGACGGTTCACATAGGTATCAAATCCCACATCGATGTTACTCATGCTGAGTTAATAAGGAGACCGAATGTGCAGAATGAGGCTTTGAGATGTCTGGACAAATAGTTTGTACAAAAAGATGATGGAGGATTGTATTCTATCAAGTGAATTAAGGGTTCATTTATGGGGAATGTGCAGTCACTGGTGTTGGATGAAGCACACAAGTTTAAGTATACTATTTCTCTTGGTGCTAACAAGATGTGCCAAGATCGTAAGGACTTGTATTGGTGGCCTGGACATAACGGACTATGTGTGCAAGTGTTTGACTTCTTCAAAGGTTAAAGCGAGGCATCGAAGGCCACCTAGCCTATTACCATAGCTTGAGATTTTGAATCAAAAGTGGAAAAACATGATTGTGGACTTCATCATGAAGCAAATAATAATTAGTAGTGATCACGATTTGATTTGGGTCATTATGGATAACATGACCAAATTCTGGTCATCTCCTAACTATTCGTGAGAACTACGAGATGAAAAAGTTGACAAGGATTTATCCTAGTGAAGTTAGGGATAGACATAGAGTACCTATGTTGATTATCTTTGTTCGTGGCAGTCGTTTCATTTAGCGATTTGGCATAGCTTATAATGGGCGCTGGGTACATGTATGGATATGAGTGCGACTTACCACTATCATACTGAGGGTATGAGTGAGTGACCTATTCAGACATTGGAGGATATGTTAATGTGTTTTTATCATTGACTTGGAGGTAGCTAGGAGACTCACCATCCAGTGGTTGAATTCTCTTATAGCAATATCTGCAATGAGAGTCTTATAGGAGCACCGCTCGAGGCACTAAACGGATGTAAGTGTCGATCACCGGTGTAATGGGCAGAAGTCAGTTAAGGTTAGATGAATGGACCGTAAATCATTCAAGAGGCGAATGATTAGGGCTTTTGGATAAAGGACAAACTAAAGGCACCTCAAGATCATCAAAAATTTCCACTAACAATCAAAGGAAGCCTTGATTTAGGCACATGCTCTAAGACGTTAGTTGATTTGGTAATTAGTTATAGTTAGTGTCTCGTATACTAACAAGGTGTTAGTAATATGATGGGTTAGCCGCGGTACACCCTATATATAAACACTAATGATACCATGAATGTGAAATCGGAGCCGGATTGGGAACCAACTCTTGGTAATCAACAATAGCCATACTCTGGGGATTTCAACAAATAGATTGCAAACCTAAACGATTATCCCGAGAAACCTTGTTCTATGGGCTATATACAAGGTGTTGCCTTGGAAATATAGTGTTTGCTTTGACAAATGAAGCAAATTGACACTCAGATTTGTAAGTACAGTTAAGACTACTGAACAGTTTTGGTCATGTGATTTATTGAATGTGGATTCCATCATGAATTGAATAAGGTGCATGACTCGCTCCATATGACGAAACTCAAGTAGTTTCTTGCGGAAGAGATCTTATATGTGCTGGTCGAAGAAATTCGAGTGGACGGTAAATTTCAATTTACCAAAGTACTAGTGGAGATTATGGATAAGGAAATTAGAAATTTGAAAAGTAGTAAAATCCTTATAGTAAAGACTAGATTTAACTCAAAGAAAGAACCTAAATTTTATCTATGCGTGATAAGATCAATTGAGTACTAAGTACTCTCACCTTTTCATAGAAGGCACAACTGATAACTCTGGTTGAATTTCGAGATGAAATTCTCTCAACTGGGGATACTGTGACAACGGTCACCTAAATAGGTGCATTGACCTTTGACTTTGACTTTTTGACTTTGACTCTTTGACTTTCGCTTGGTCGTAATGTGGTCTTTGACTTGTAAGTTGACCTAATGTGGGCTTGATCTGAGTATAGTACATTAGACGCGTTTGGGCATGCTAATTTCTAGAGCAATTTATTATGGGCTTAATATGTTCTAATGGGCCTAAGATGGGTGACAGGGTCACTTGTCTAATTATAGTACGATAATTATGCGCTTTGACATCGATCATGGTATGGCAAGACGTAAAATATTAAAATTTATGTTATAAACTCAAGAAAAATCGAACATGTAGGCTTTGTCTAAAGCCTACTAAATAGACATAATTTAATTTAAAATATATAAATCAAATAATTTATATAGCATATAATAGTCCGTTGAAATCGTATTAACACGTAGAGTTTAACGACGTGAAATTTGGACGACACGCGGGTCTAGACGGGACAGAAAAGTATGGGATAGGCCAAGGGCCCGGGAGCCCATCCCAAGCCCTATTCGGCCAAGGCTCCACATAAAAAGGGCCTCCCACTTGTTTTCTCTTTATTTTTTTACAATATTTTCTTCAAGAATGCTCTCTAGTGAAACCCTAGCCGTCACCATCCATTCTCTCCTTGTTCTTCTTTCCAATCGATCATAATCATCTTCAATTCCTTTGATTTTGATGATATTCTATCATTCAAGGTAGATTTTTATACAAGAGTTGATCATCTACATTTTCTTCGGTAAGAAAACCATTTATTTTGATGATTTTATCTTTGTTTGGTCATGTTCTTGTTGTTATTCATCAAAAATCATCAAAATCATCATCTAATGTTTATCTTCTCTCAATGATGGTGTTCGGGTCATGAATGAATTGCACGTGTAAGGATTGGATCATCACAAGACGGTAAACCCTAGTTTTAGGATTATTTCTTGATGTTGTTTTGATTGGATTGTAATCTATAGTAATCTGGTCCTTATGGATAATTGGAAATAAAAATTTATTATAAAAACATTAAGGAATTGTAGTGGATTGATCGAACACGAATAGAATAGATTTTGGGTACAATGGACAAGATTGGGATTTGGACAGATTGCTGTCAGAAAATATGGACGTTTTATACAGGTCATAACTCGGTCATATCAAGTTCAAATTGGTCAAAATTTATGTCTAAAATCAATTTCAGTGAGTCCTATAACTAATCCAAGTGGTATCGTGTCTTTTTGATTTCGTTTGGTCCTCCAAACGTAATAAACAAAATGATAGGTTAAAGCTGTTTAATTCGAGCAGAATGTTGGGCTGTATTCGTTGAGTCATATCTCCCTCATAATTCACTCATTTGATGTGATTCTTTTTCTGGAAGTTAGTTTATGTTCTTATCTTTCAAACGGTTCTTGTTACGCAATTGCTCGTTACCATTTTGACCTCCAAACTGTCTACGCAAAACTGATGCGCGATCAGCTCTACATGCTGAAATATTTTTACTAAACTTAAATGTTAATACTTGGGACTAATTAACTAAAATAAGTTAAAAGTTAGGTCCAAAGATGGATTATAAAGTATTAAAGGATAAGGTATAGAGTTCATATGTTAACAAACTTGAATTAATAAACGTACATTTCGGAATATCAATAACAATGGTACATGTTAAGGACATGAAAACTAAATGAATCGGGATTGGGACTTAAAGTTGGATAATGGACTATAATAATAAATGAATTAAGGTATTATTAAAATAAGAACTTGGATGGGCATTAAGGACTAGACTACAAGGATTACAACCAATTAGGTGTTTTTAACCTTTAGTAATCTTATGTTGTTTTGTTATCTATAGTTACTTGCTGTTGTTGATGTGAACTTTTGATTGTGCAATTATCGAGGTGAGTTTCACGGCCCCATTTTATTACAATTATTTATTAACATCAAGGAGGAAAAGTATGTTCAACTCTTTTTATGCTGTGAACTCATTTATTTATTTAGGACTATGCGTTACTGTTTTGCAAGTTTATATCTGGTACATGCATGAGTTATCTGTGTGATTGTTTATTCACAACTATTTAACTCCGGTGTTGGAGCCGACGGATAGGTATTGATAGTGCTATTGGGCTGACACCCCCACTCTTATTTGTTGGTATACTAGTTGGGACTGACAATGGCCACGGACGGACCCTAGGGTGAATATGTTCCAACAAGATCTGTGTGTACTTCATGGGTTTAGTTGTGAGGCACATGTTTACATGTGATAATGCTTGCTTCTAACTGTATACACTCATGTCCTACAAACTATTACACAGCATCAATTTTTATTCATTATTTAAACCTGCGGATCACGAACAATGTGTTGACCTTTTGAGCATATCTTTTCAGGTAACAATAATTGAGGATAGTTAGAGACCATGCCTTAGTGATGACCATAAGTAATATATTTTAGACCTACTCTAGCGTTTCAAACATTTGTGTTTCACTTTATGTTATCATTTATGGGTGTGTTTGCTTTGCTTATTCCCGTGTTGTGGGATTCATATTTATTATAATTGTTTGACTATGTTTGTCGTGTAATTGACTAACTGCGACACAAGTCTCCATTTGTGTTGGGTGACATCATGACACGTTGGTTTTCATCATTTAATGCAACTCTATTAACTATCAATGTGTTATGACGATCCCGTCCGTTACATCCTCTTGTTTCTGCTATAAGCGGGGGTGTGACAAAATACCATATAGGTACCGTCCGGAACATTTTCAGTATGTTCTATTTTTAGTGTTTCATGGATATATCATCTGGGCTTGCCCTATCAGGGTGGAGGATGGTCGATGCAAACCGGCGAGTCCCAGTAGCCATGGCGCCCAATTTGCTTTTCAAAGGATTAACGTGAATGTTTGTCGTATTGTGAAAAGTTTTTGACCCTCATGGCTATTACAACGAAAGCGTCGCCAAGTGCGTTTATCTGAGCCTCCTTTGCTTCTTCCGACGCACAAAGCGCGTCATAGTATAACGGTAATGATCTTTTAAATTCTTTTGAGAGTATGTATACCGTATGTGGTTTAATTATATTACATATATGGTAGCACCAGTTTTTTTTATTAATTATTTATATATATATTTTTATAATTCATATAAGAGTTATGTTACAGTTCACATCAAAAATTTTCATTAGTGGTGACATGTCATTTCATAACATTTAAGATTATTACAAGAAAAACATATGCGTTTTACGATTAGTTTTATTCTATAAACTTCTTAACAGAAGGGCAGGGTTCGTTATCCATCTGGTCACATCCATGTAGCTTTAACAATCTAAGAGTGCTTTTAATGAAAACATTTAAAATATATTTTATTAAGTTTTGCTAAGTAAGTACACCTCTTTACTTTAAACATATTTTTTTATCGGGATTTAATGCTCAAAATTTTTTTTATTTAACCCTCATTACTTCCTTAGGATTCAACACCCAAATTCTTCGTGGGATCTTTTATAACCCTTGGGGAATATTAACTATCTTTTTTATATATATATGAAGTTCAACACCTGAACTCCTTGAGACTTTAACATCAGGAATACTTACATATATTTTACTCCCCTTTTTATATATGTGAAGTTTAACACCGAAACTTTTTCGGGTTTCAAGACTCGAAATCCTTACATATTCATAACCAAAATTTTGGAGTTTCTACTTCTTAAAGCATAACTAAAGATATGCTTTTTCGAAGAAGGTAACTCGTTTGCCGAGATTCAGAACCCATTTAATTTATTTAGTGACTTAACACCACGTCCTTCACAAAATTTATACCTTTTTTTACTTCAATACAAATACTTGAATCCGTAATCTCAAGAATTATTTTTCCTATAGTCATACAATAAATAAACACATGTAACATGTAATTGAACATGTTTCATTTTCATAAAGATCATACAAACATATAACAAATAAAGACCCATAATATGTAATCAAACATGTAACATGATTTAATTATGGTTAGTGTACTTACCTCTTCATGTTTCTAACTCAAGTGTAAAAGATAACTTATTATAGTCGAAACTCTCTAAAATATACTAGAACTCCTATATTCTCGTGTTCAAATCTCACACTCAAACCATCTCGTATATTTTTCATATATTGTTTTGTTTACTAAGTGTTCCATATATATGTATGCATATACCTCCTAGTCATTTTTTTTACCTCTTTCACATGAAGATTGATAATTTCCTATGGTTTTACCAACAATAAATTGCAACTAGAATAAAATTTCCTACAATCTCAAAATATTCCAAGTTAGTGCTCATTCATATCTTCATGTGAAGATTGAATAAATTTAAAACTCTCATTTATAACCCTAGTATTTAGTCAAATCACAAAACCATTCTTATACGTGTATATTGTTACATGCATTCAAAGTTTCAAATGAGTGCAATGGGAGAACTCACACTCTTTCTTAGGTTGCAAGTATAATAAACAGCGCAGATGGAATCATCATCATATAGGCAATTATGTAGACATAATGTTGAAGAAGTTTTATTTTGTAGATTATCAGTCCATTAGAATTCTTGTGGATACTAAGATGAAGATTGGACCAACTCCAAACGGGAAATCTATTGATTAGACCCATTATTGTTCAATGATAGGCTCTTTTATTTATCATACTACTAGTAAAGTAGACATCATGTTTGGTGTATGTGTTTGTGCTAGATATCAGGCCGATCCCAAAAAGTCACATGCCAATTCCGACAGAAGAATATCTAGATATCTCAAGTGTAAACCTGCATTTGGCTTATGGTATCCAAAAGAAGGCGACTTCAATCTATATGCCTACACAGACAATGATTATGGGGTGTGCAACTTCAACCTAAAGTCCACATATGGAGGTTGTTAATTGTTTGGTCCTAGACTAGTGTCATGGCAGTGCAAGAAGCAGACAAACGTGCTAGTTTCTACAGTAGAGGCTGAATACATTGCAGCATCCACTTGCTATTCACAAGTACTCCGGATCTGTAACCAGATGCTTGATTACGGTTTTAACTTTTTGCACACACCAATACATATTGACAACACAGCTACTGCATTCATAACAAGCAATCCAGTTCAGCTCTCAAAAACAAAACATATAGAAATCAGATATCATTTTTTAGGAACTATGTTGAGAAAGGGTTAATTAAGGTGATTCAAGTCCATTTAGACAATCAATTTGCTGATTTGTTTACTAAAGCATTTTAGTGTAGCCGGATTGAATTCTTAGTACAATAAATAGGCATGATTAACCTTGAATAAAAAATGCAAAATTAATATTCTTTGATCAATTTCAAAATCCATTTTATTTTTAGATTTTAAAAATCCAAAAACATTCAAATATTATTCAATACTCTATGATCGCACTCATGACTATGAAAATGATCATGTTTTCTTGACATTTTAGTATTGGGAACTCCTCATACCTGCTCGTTGATCATATGAATATACACATCAACCATGCTACCTAATATATTGGTGTTACGATCTTCATAACTACCAACGATGTTGTATAGCTCTATCAGTTCATGGTGCCTATAGGTGGTAGACCTAAATCATGATCTGTCTTGGCACATAAAAGGCGCCTGTAAGATTCTTAAGAGATATAATTTTACCCTAATAAACCGACAATATATTTTTTATTCTTATTTTTCTCAAAATCTAAATCATTATCACTATCCTAGTCTTCCACTATCCTATCTTTCTTCAAATTTTATACACAAAAGTTAGAATCATTAGTTTTAGATTTAGTTTTTATGATAGGATCAACAATCAAAGCTATGTTAACTGAAGATTTTAAGTCGTTTTAAGTTGAAATCTCATACCATTACTCATATCTTCATCAAGTATAATATTAGATGAAGCAAATCATGAATAATCATGATTAATGGGAGGTGCTATCTTAGCGAAGCCAACACCACTTTTACCTCCATTAATTTTCTACGTAATCTAGGATTTAGTAATTCGTTCAACTATTGTTGACGACAGTAAATATTTACCAACAATGAGCTTAGTTGAAGCAAGTTCACTGTTAATTCTCCTATCTATTTAAAAAGGAGATGAAGGAATAGTAATTTTGGAAATCTAAGCCGTTTGTTTTTACATCAAAGGTAATGGTGAGAGTGATTTTGTTAGCCAATCACGTTCATCCACCGCACGATTCTTTTGCATTCTTTGTTTACACGTGTCTGCAAGGCTTCATCTCTATTACATACATCTTTGCTAGATGATTTACAACCCATTTTGAATTAAAACCTTCTCCCAAAAGGACGACTGCCTTTTCTTCTAGCGGAGTTCCAGGCGTTGGCCGTGCATCTTTCCGGTGATTCTTCATGATCTTACAAGCCTAAGTGTATGCTAATTACGATTTCAGCGGATGTTGATGATTGTGCGGGCCTGATCGAAGACGACTACAACGACCGACATGGACAATGCATGAGCGGCGATGATGGTGTATTAAGGTTCTAGCATCAGTGCAAGCGGAGATAAGTGGTTAGTAGTCTTTTTGGTACAAGCAGGATGTGAAGGAAGCAAGCATCCGCGTGCGGCGGCTAGGGCTTAAGCGACTAACCAAGAAGATTAATGGTAAGCTGTGAACATCGATTTGTTTGCAATAATTTGAGTTTAATTTCTGCGGATTTTTCTTCCTTTGTTTTCAATTTTTACATTTTAACATACTAACAGATGGTCACGTATCCACCCAAACGGTAGCTGCTCGCCAGCATCAATCCTTGAGGAAACTGAGTTCGAAATTCTAAGCTAGGTACTACAATGTCTTACAATTTTTCATCCAATTGCATTTTATGGTTTTGATTTTTGCTTTTTGAATTCTATATTATCATATCATATTGTTAGATTGAAGCATAATGATTGTTGGTAGAGATACTTTATTTCATGTGTGTGTTTAGTTGGTTTAGGATCTATACAGGTGCGTATACTACTAACTTGATGCTGGTCAAGTGCGTTATAAGTTTGTGTAGGGTTAAGATGTTTTTGTTTATACTTAAATATGATATGATAGTAATGCTTAGTCTATAACCTAATATTCTTTTGAATATGTGGTATAATTTGCAACAGTTACTAACATTCATTTGTTCCACAATATTGATGAAGAAGTTGAGTTGGATTGCCACTGGGTTGAATTTCATGATGTTCGTTATCATATTCAACTTAGCGATGAGATCAGAATGTGAATTTCTTGCAAAAATATCATGTAGATGGAAAAATAAACCAAGTGACAATAAGATAGTTAATACTAAAACCATCTTTTAGAGTTCTATGTACATGTTATCACATGATGATAAGAGTCTACGTAGAGCCGCAGATAGGATTGTCATCGTTCATTCTTTTTACTATTTACTAAATAATGCATAGCCTTTTTTTATATTTTTTTTGTATACATTCTTGATTTTTTGCTTTTTCAGGTGTTGAGAATTGAGTATGCTCCCCCTCTTGAAGCATGGAATACGCATGCATCATTCTGGGTTGCTCCCCATACTAAATGAAGTTAATGAGGTATATACTCTCAAGTACTGCCCTAAATATTTCAATGTGATTTACCAAATTCTGAAAATTTTGCTTTGGAACTGGTTTGTATATATATGTTTTAATATGAGTTATCTATACTCAGACGAAACAAGTCAAGGCACAGTTCCGTTACCATCTTTTTTCAATCACCTATAAGAAAGTATTTACTTTAATAATCCTTTATTCATTAGAAAGTATATATTTTCTTTAGCATATACAATTTCAACAACCACCTTTTTTCTTAGCAATATATTAACAACAAAAATATGAGTTGAAACTATATAAAATGAGTGAGAAAAGGTGTGGTAAATGCTTTCGTCTAATGAATTTTTAAGTGCATCCAAACGTCTATTGAGGCTTTAACATTCACATTGGTTATTTGACTACTTGCATAATTAGAAATTGTAGAATTATCTAATTATTATTCACAGCCGGTTGAAATATAATTTTATAAAGAAAAAAAAACTAGACAGAATTACGTTTAAAATAAACTTTCAGCACTTTGCTATAAATACTACTTTTTTTATTGACACCATCTGCAAGAACGGTGGCATATTTTGCATGTCTCAACTGTTTTTTTTGTATCTTGCATCGTATGATGGCAATGTGTGACCAACTAACCTTGGCAAGCAGCCCAAGACAAGCATTAACTGTAGTTGTTTTATGATAATCACAGGACATCAAGAAGTAGTACGCGAGTTGAATGTTGTATGCTGTGCAGTCTTTTGTGTGTTATCTTTTGGATGTATACATAATAGTTTAACTGACAACCATGATTTTTTTTATGGCGGAATTCCTCGCGCAACGCGCGTGCAGAAAAAAACCTAGTTTTATTTATTTATAATGTGAGCTCATCATTTCTTTTAGATAAATCATTTTTATCACATTATTTATCATGTAGATGAAATTGTAATTTCTCTTTCATAGAAATTTGAGAGAGTAGATTCGTTCAATATCCAAAGCACTAAGACTCGGTTGACAAGCTCATTGGCAAGACCGGCGGTTAAATCGAAGTTAATAATGGTTATAATCACAAGTTGTACCAGATTCATATTTTTGATTGTAACAAGTTTTAATCATCAATTTTGATTTTAAAACCTAGGGTTCCTATGTATGAGTCATCGATGGTAAAAATCAAGTCGGTTCTTATTTTGATTAAATCCAAGAACATTATTCACCTTATAGTTGATATTACTTTGGTGAATGATCGATATAAGAACAAAATCTAAAATGGATTTGGTTTTGATGATGGATTGTATGATGAGATGGTGAACACACAACAATCACACTATTAGCCATTAGGTACACACACGCTTTCCCAGTAAAACGAATTTGAAAAGTATTAAATGAAGATCACGTGTGGTGTTTAAATAGGTTGGTAATTTTGATTTTCAAACATTACAAGTGTTGAATACAAAAGCGGATGTAAAATTTTCTTTTTTCACAAGTGGTATTATAGCACACATTTGTTATCGTTCACCGCAATGACAAATGTGGACTGACAAATTACTCATACGCATTTGTTACTCTTCTTGCATTAGTTAATACAGTTGTACACTTTGGAATATATCTACTCAACAAATGCAGTAAATAATGCAAACGTATTTGTTTATTGTGCACTCGCATTTGTTTAGTTCACTTTACCCCACATTAACCTTTGCCCGCATTAGTTTAAATGTGGATGCACACTTATACTAGTGAAGTATTGTGCTTCGCATTAAATAACAACTTGTATTTTGCAAATTTAAAGCTTTGTAGCACTGTTACTAGCATTGACACAATTCCTCGCATTTATGAATACGGGTGAATAACTCCTATCCGTATAAGTATTTAGTCATATGCATTGGAGTAAAACACTGTTACTTGCATATTTCACTTCAAAGTTAATTTCAATATAAAACCAATGCTGATAATTTTAACATATTTGTATATGTCAAGCGCAATCCATATTGACACTATTACCCATATTGATTTCATACTTAAAATTATTTTAACATTCAATACCAACATTAGTTTTTCACGCATGGGTTACCGTCGCCCGCATTAAATTTTACATTGGCAAAAATTCAATGATTCTAATCTGATTGATTCTAACTAACAAATACATTATAGTTGTACTTTTGACTTTGATTTTTTTTGACTTTGATTGTGCCCTTGTTATAAATCCTTGTTTGGTTTAAATAGTTCACCGGTATGAAACAAATTCCTAATTATTACCGGCCTTGACTAAGACACTATCTTAATTTCTTAGATTTTGCACAACAATACAACTATTTTTTATATTTTTAATATATTCAAATTTAAGGAAATTGTAAAACAAGATATTTAAATATTTTTGTATTTTTTAATCATTTTTAAATGTTTTTGTGATTTTTCAGATTTTTAATTACTCCCTCTAAAACTTACATCCATCAAGGATAAAGACTTTAAAGATTGGAAATTTTCATTGGCACCATCATTAACAATCAAACTGTACACAAAAACCTTTTTTATTTTGGATATATATCGTGGATAAACATGTAGAATGTTACGTTGAATGAGATCATATTAATCTGAATTCTTCACAAATGCAAGTAAAACTAGTAGAATAGACATGTTCATAAACATATTGATTGAAGATATGTTTGTCAATTTAATCTTATGTATTGGTTTATCTTTTCTACATTTTGTGATATTTAATTCAAATTCCAATTGATTCAGGAGACATCCAAACATCCTAATTTGGTCTTCCATGAGCGTTTAGCAACTCGATCTACATGGATCTCGACCCAAAGCTTACCTCTAACCGAATTCCGTTAAAAACAAAGGCTACCGCCAAATGTGGCTACAACTGATGGTGGCGACCTTGTAAGTGGTGGTCTCAGGTGAGGTATGATAACAGGTGTAGAGTGATGGTGTGTGTTTGGGTAACAAGTTTGGTGTTATGATGGTGTTTGGATACAAGAGGATGATGTGGTAGGGTTTGGTTGTAAAGTTGGTATGTTTGGACACACGTCATGCAAAGTCAAAGTTGGTGGTCAACCTTAGTCAAACAATAGTAAGCTAAGTGATCGGGAAGGTATACACGCACACGTTTTGACTATGTAACACAATTAAAATGTTTAATTGTGTATTATTAAATTGGTTGAGCTTGTATAAATAAATTTAACTAATAGTAATAAGTGTATATTTATAAAATTCGTGTTATAAACTTACAACTAGATATCAGTATGTAAACCGGTAGCTAAAAACACAATAACTAGGAACATTGAGCGTATTCAACCTGTTGCGTTATTGGATTTCTATAGAAACAATTTTAAATAAAATATATGATGTTAATATACGTGGATACATATATCTAAACAAACGCGATGTACAAACACAATATGTATATTCATAGTCAATGTTATTATATGGCAAAGGATAATATGTCTAAATAAGAAAACTATATATATACACTTATCTCTAACATTGTTAGTAACGAAGAACTATTGCAGGCATTAACACATATGACATGATTAATGACATGCAGTAATTTACTATTATCACCTGTATTACTATTATTATTATTAGTGGCATTATTTTATCCTTAGTCTATATTTACACTAACACTATTACTAACGATTTTACATCTAATGTTACTATATTTATTAATACTATTATTATTAATCTTATTAATCAAATCAACCTTGATAATTAGAATCGAGATCATTGCTATATATTAAAAATATTTTCACAACTAGTCATCATTCTTTTAATAATACGAGTATAACTAATATACTTAATATGATATATATTATCATTAGTATTACTATTTTATTTATGAAAAATTAGATTTTAATAATTTCAAACTATTGATCATTGACCAATTTTAATCACAACTAATAATTGAATTAGTAGTCAATATTTTGAATTATTAAAATCTAATTTTTTTTATTTTATATTAACTTATTGTTGTAACCATTTCAAATATTATTAGTAATACTACAACTTATATGATATAACAAGTGATATTAGTATTGTTAGAATTACATAAATATTTATCCGTAACAATAATAATAGGTAATTTAATATTATGACTATTATCATTATTGTAATTATTGTCTGTCAACAATAATAACGTATATTACTAAAACTTTATTTGTTACTGACGTTAGCATTAGCGGATATAACTATTAGTAAAATATCTAACGATGCTAATAATAATAACATACAACAGTAAATAATGTAAGTGTTGTCATTGATATAAGTGATACTATTACATAATAGTATTATTAGCTCAGAAAAAATAAACATATATATATATATAACCCATAAAAGAATATAGTTAAACCACATAAAGTCATTACATAGAGAAAACGATAAACATCTTAACACAATATTATTGAAACTTCCGTCCTGTTGACATTAAAATAATTAGACTTAATAACTAGGATATGGTCATCATTGATAGAGTTAAGGTGAGTCTAATAAACCTAACTTTTATTTAAAACTTTGGAGGTGAAATATATAATCTTAAAAACTTATTTTTGGTGTACAACTACCTGCTCTTGAACCCAAACGTTCACACAAATAGTAACTCTATTAATAACCGCGTAATTTGGAGATAATACTCTTTGAGGAATCCACCGCACATAAAGGACCATTATGCGAGGGAGGCTACCCATTGAGATTTAAAATTGTTCTATCACAGATTAGCATATTTAAACCATGTATTACAGGGCACACGTAAACCCAACATTCAAGTAGGGTTAGGGGATTTTTCTAGCGTTAATGAGATTGATTGTTTAAAGCTTGCGCTAGGACAAAGGCGTGCTGACACGAGAGGTGTTGGACGAAAAGTAAAAAATATCTCTCGTTATGAACCATCAAGCGGGTCATCATCACATCGGGACGAAGAAATAGAAACATTAAAGCAACAAATGAGTGAAATGCATGAAAGGATGAATAAATATGAAAGAAGAAAGCATAATCCCAATAACGATGAAGATGATGAAGAGGACGACAATTAGGGAGTTATTTTGTTTGGGTTGTAAAAACTTGACATATGTTTACTTTGTTACTATTGTTTTATTTGTTATGTAATTAACTAGAATTGTTTAATCTTCTTTTAAGTAATATTTAGTTTTTATTTCTGTGTATCTGATTTGTGTTCAAAATATTAAATTTTAGGTAAAAAACCTGGAAAAAAATAAAATTTTAAAAATAAAATTTTTAATCAGAGACCCTATGGGTCGCCATAGGTCAAATTAAAAATTAATTTATTAATTTAAAATATTTTTTAATTTTATTATATATTATATTAAAAACCCTATGGCGACGACATGGGTCAATTTAAAATTTAATTTATTAATTTAAAATATATTTTTTTATTATTTATTATATTATTAAACCTTATGGCGACGACATGTCGTCGCCACAGAGTATATTTATTTTTTAATTTTGAATTAAAAAAATTACGATTAAAATAATGCTGACATGTTTGTGGCGACGACATGTCGTCACGATAGAGAGTTATGGCGACAAAGGCTATCGCGACGACTTGATTTTGACCTATTGCGACATGTTGCCGCCATAGGCTATGGCGATGACGTTTGCCACCTACGGTGACGACAAATGTCGTCTCGATAGGTCTTAATTCTTGTAGTGGTTACCTGGGTCCAAATGGTGATGCATTATCTTATGCACCTAAACTTGTGATTGCTTATGCTTAAGGTATGTTTGGTTACGGATTTTTTGTTGTAAACACGTAAGCTCACAAACTTTTTGTTGACACGTTTTAAGTGTGTATTTTAGGAATTCGTTGGATTCTAACAGTAGAGTCTTGATTAGACACTCTAAACATTGGATATACAACTTTGAATACGAGATTGATTGCTCTTAGAAGATTCATTCTAGATTATACAAGAACCTAGTTATACACATGAAGCTTATTTTAAGAAATAGACGAGCTATACAAGAAGTTTATAACCAAGACGAGCTATAGAAGAAGTTTATTTTGAGAAATAGATGAATATAGCCTCATGGCCTTTGCCTATCATTTAGTTATACACGTGTCAATTTGTATTAGAATATACTTATTTTCATTTTTGTGTAAGCGTATGATTTTATGTAGTTTCCCTTTTGTTTGTTTGATATTCAATCTTCATGACCAGTCCCCTTTAATTTGTCGAGTTGTGACATGCAGGCACTCTTCTAATTGTAGACTTAATCTATGTAAGACCTTTTATTTATGCCAAAAATGGCAACATCTTCTTTAAACATATTTTCACTTAGCAATAGTAAACTTAACATGAGTTATTCTTCATTCCAATTATTCATAAAGTCTTATCTTATTTTTCTTCAATAAACTCTTACTGATTGAAAGTTAACACCGTTAATTTTTTGTTGACGTAGACTATTTATATAGCCAAAACACTATGTAGAAAGTTGAAATCAACTATAAGGTCCGTCAATCTGAAAATTACGCATACTGAAACCCGTCAATTTTGACGTTAGATTGGAACCACTTTACTCGTTGAAGGTAGATCTCAAGTGATGATGAAGGCTAGAAATTAAAAAACGAACATTGTAGAAGTTGGGCGATGACGGAGTTGAATAATAGCTCAAAGTTTGCTCAATTTCATAAAAAAAAAAAAACTAACAGTGGTTAACTGTCAGTTAGTAAAGGATTATTAGACGAAAATAAGTTAAAAGCTGAGAGTATTTATAAATATTTACTGAGTTGGATTAATCTTGTACAATAAATAAAAGTTGAGATGATTATTAAAATCTAATAACTCTATATCAATTTCATCATGACTTCACCTACAATTAACCCTTCTAACCGAAGTCATATCAATGCACGAGCTTCGTGGATCCAAAGTACTATAATAATTCATGTAACCTATGGAACGTGCTAGGTGATGTGGCCTTTGTTCATCAATGCACCACTGCTAAGTCTTGTAAAAGGGTTTATACGATTTCAAATGATGGTATAATTGAAGGAATCTTGAGAATTTCTTCAAGGCATATTCAGAATCTAAGATTAGCCATATAAATGATTGGAAGGCGTCATGGAACGTTGTTAAGACCAGATCGGATGTGAACAAGGTGATCGAATGGCGCCCACTGTGGCATTCCGTAGCCGCATCTCCTTACGCCGCTTGATGAACAGAGCGGTGAACACTATGGCGTTTTCTTTTTGTCCTCGAGGACAAGTAAGTTTTGAAGAAGAATAGAATGATATATGTCTTAGTTTCCATTACGTGCATATTTTCCAATTTATGTGAATTGTTTATTTTCCTTTGATCTAGTATTATTGAGTAATGGTCAAATTAATGGATAGTTATTTGTTTTCCTCCTAAGGTTATAAATAATCAAGTATGTTAAGATGTTTTAGTTATGAATGAAATTATATGAATTTACTATAATCTTTGTTAGTCCACTCTAATCGCTATTCTAAATCATAAGGATGCAAGCGGTACACATCACATCAATATAATATATATTATAGGATGCTATTAGAAAATTAAACACAATATATTATTAGAGGTCTTTTCAAAATATTAATACAACGAGATAATGCCATTCACTTGGATGTATACATTTCGTACGATTTTTGTTAAAGTAACCTAATAACTATAAAAGAAATAAAAAATATGAGATAAGATTATGAGATAACTTAAATTAATTAAAAAACATTAATAATGGAGATAGTTATGGAAAAAATTTTAAATTGCAATGTGGCTAACAGAAAACAATTACAAGCTTGGAACTATGTGAGTGAGTATATTTATGGATTTATGGATCGTATGATTCCTATGTGAAAATTATACAGCCAACGCTGGTTCGCTTCCAAGCTAGTTTATTCACTTTCGTGTCTTTTCTTTTATCCTTTTAAATATTATTTTTCATTTTATTGATTGTTTTAAATGATTTTAATTAAAAACATTCATACTTATTTGTTTGCTTTCTATTATTTTACTTTAAATTATGTATTTAGAGTTTGTTTTAACGAAATTTACGTTTAGCCATGTTTATTTTTATCTTGAAGTAAAATTTTACATGAAATTCTCATAAAAGTATCTCCTTAATTGCAAATTGAAGCGACATGAAAGAGAATATGAGGGTGGAGGTAAATTATTCATTTCTACGATATAATTTGGTTTTCTATATATTTTAATTTCTATGCTCGTAGATAGAATATAAATATTAGGAGATATGATGTTCCAATTCAAAATTAGATTAGAGATAACTTCACCAAAAATAGCCAAAGTTTTCAAATGACCTATTAAAATCATGTAAAATTGTTTTGATTCTGAACACTAACGTACTCAACTTACCTTAAATATTTTACTTTTATAACAAAAAAATATATGATAAATATTTTAAAGTGACACAAATCACTACTAGATAAAAAAAAATTTCTGACCAGTTTGCCACAATTCTATATTTTCCATAATGTTGCGTTGACTTTCCGACAAGTGACGAAAACAAAACTAAATCTTAAAATTTCACACATTTTTACGACAAAACAACAATAAATCAAATTTTTTTTTTTGCAAATTTGTCACAAGAATATAAAATTAATTTTGCACAAAATTCCTACAAGTTATTAATTTTAAATACTCGAGATAAAAAATAAAATATAAAATTAGGATACTAATTATTTGTGGCAAAGTTGTCGCAGATCTTTTTACACTTGCGATTTTTTTGCGACCAAAACATGCTTCTTTATTTTAAGACATCTGGAGTGACAAAATTGCAACAATATATGTATTTGTAAGAGTTATCTTAAAGGTTAATGCTCACCAAAGATCTCTCAGCATGCATTTTAAAGTACAAGGAAGTTACTTCGGAAGATTTGACAAAAGCAATGAGAAATTCTCTAAGTTTCAAATCTTCCGAAGCCAGACCTTTTCTTCCGAAGCCAAAGATGAAGTCTTCCAAAGTTTCACAGACAAAGTCTTTCGAAGCCAAGAGACTGATTTCTTTCGAAGACGGAAAAGACATGCTTTCTCTGACATACTTTTGACAAAGGTAAACCACTTTCCGCTGCCACCTTTGAAGACTCATCAACTTATAGAATTTGGTGATAGTTCCTTGCTTTTGTTAACTGTAGATTATGGTCATTGTCTGTAACTTTCTACTTTGTACTTTTTATGTCGTGTCATAGTCACATGTCAAAAGACAATCTGCCTTTTGACTTTACATTGATCTTGTTGTCTAGATTAGTATTCGTGGCTTTCAAAGTATAACCGATTGTAGGATATAGTATAAAGTATCTCATGTATCAGTTCTTAAAGACTAATCCTTGTAACTTTTGATAAACACTTGAGAGCAATACACAACATTCTTGAAAACCAACTGCTTTGTTCATGTTTGTGTTCTTTACCTCAGTTCTTTGTTTCTTCAGCCGGTTCCCTATTGATCTTATAAGTGTTTGCCGGTTTTGATCTCCAACACTTGTAAAACTGTTGCATTTATCTCCTTAACTGATCCTGCAGTATTATTTTATTATCTTAATCTAATAATCCGCCTTTTTACAAATAGAATAAGACAAAAACATATATTTACGAGAAAAATGTCCCAAATCTTGCATCAGTTGCAACACAATTTCGACAAACTTATGTAACTTGTATAACTTGTGACTAATTTACAATGCATTGTTCTTGAAAACAAACTTTGATTATAATTTGATCCCCTTTGATTTTATGAAAATATAAACATCATTCCAAAAGGAGCATGAAAAAGAATATGGGCCAAACAATAATCAGAATTTGAATCCCGATGACTTTGCAATGTGGGAGCGTCTACATCGTAACACCACATGTTCGGGATAGGATCTTTTGATCCATATTTTGTGGTGATCGGGTCACACTCATCATTTTGTGGTTCTAGTTCATATGATGATGCCGAGCGATCGCAAGAGAATTCGTTGTTATTATTGTCACATTATTTTCTAGTTTTAGGCATTCTTTGCTCGGTTAGGAGCACCAGCATTATATTTTGGTATAAAAGAAGAGATATCCCTTGTTTTGTGTGTTATACTTACATAATGTAGTTTCACAAAGTGGGTTTGGGTTATTTTAACCCGTCTAATTGAAAAAGTTACCGTTTTAGCTTTTATCATATAGGTTTGGGTTATTTTGACTTGTTTAAACTAAAGGTTGATAATTATAGTTTTAAAAAGTGTGCTCGGATGATTTTGACACGTTTAAATTAAAAGTAGATAATTTAGTTTGACAAAGTGCGTTTGTGTTATTTTAACCCGTTTAATTGAAAAAATATAGTTTTAATTTTTATAATGTGGTTTTGGATCATTTTGATTTGTTGAAAATAAAGGTTGATCATTATAGTTTCAAAAAGTGTGTTTGAATAATTTTGACACATTTAAATTTAAAGTAGATAGTTTAGTTTCACAAAGGGTTTGCGTCATTTTGACTATTTATATTGAAAGCATATTGTTTTAGTTTCATAAAGTAGGTTGGTATTGTTTTTAACCAATTTAAAATTGAATGTTGAAAGTTATACTTTCGTGAAAGTGTGTTTTTAACTTGTTTAAGTTGAATTATAGTTGTACCGTAAAAGTATGATTGATTGATTTTGACAATCGATAGTTTAGTTTTATAAAGTGATTTAGGGATATTAATTTTACCAATTAAAGATTAAAAGTTGTACTTATATTTTCATAAATTGTGTTCGCATCACTTTTAGATTAACTTGTTGCTAACTTGTACAATCTTTGGGCCGACAATATCATATTATTGTAAAGACTTGTATTAATTATAAATGTTTAAAAATAAATTTAGGTTCTAGATGTTCGAACCGAATTAGAGAAAGAACGAGAGGCTCGAGAAAACTTGAAAAACTGCTTGGAACAAATGGAAAAGACCGGGAACAAGAGAGGGAACTAGAGATGGTCGAACAGGAAAATGAGCGGGTCAAATGCGAGAAATTACAAAAATAATTGAAGAAGTTAAGAAAAAATTACTCTATAAATAATTATTGATTTTTTTTGTATTTTACAAGAAAAGTTTACCTAAAATTGTTGAAACATTATATTTGATTGAATAGTGTTTGGATTGCTTATTAAAGTTGGCTTTTAATATTAGTTATAAAATTTGTTTTTAATTTTTGTAGAAAAATATATCTATTTAAAATATTTTTCAGATTATTATTTATATTTATTTAAATTTGTCCAAGTTTGTGCCAAAATTTATAATATTGCTTGTCGGTATGTTGTAGCAATTTTAACAAGATAAAAAATATAATATTATTATATTTGTAAGTACTTTGTGGCAAATTAAAATGGAATTAAAATTACTTTTTGTCATTAGTTTGTCACAAAAAATAAAAATAAAAAAATAATCATTATTGGTCATTAGTTTGTCGCAAAAGTTTATTACAAATATAATTTATATATTTGTTTTAGTGTTATATATTATAATATAGTAATTTTGTTATTATTGAGAACGAGTTTTGTCAAACAATTGTGGCAAATTTGTTGCTAATAGGTAAAAGTTGTCGCAAACTTGTCGAAAATATTTTTCCTACAAGGTTTTTTTCTAATAACTTATTTTTATCGTAAGTTTGTCAGTATCATTGTGTTGCTACAGGATTGCGGTAAAAACATTTATCCTAAAAAAACCAGTTTTCTTTTACTGAATGGACCATATATGAATTGAAAATTTTAGAGATAATTTTTTTTACATAATATCTAAATTTTGTAATTCTTTTTAAAGTAAATTTACAAAGAAATTAACAACTAAATAATAATTAAAGTTCATATACATTCTATTTATAATACTTGTAAAAATTACTCTTAATCTATGACTATTAATCACATATATCTGTAAATTATAGAATTGAACCATCTATGTTTACTACTAGAAAAAAAAAAAATTCTACACATTTTTTCATGGCAAATGTGTAGCAAGACCAAAATTGCGATGCAATTCCACAAAAATCATTTGTCGTATACCCTTGTGGGAAATAAGTTATGGCATTTGATTTAATATTTGCTATGCATTTGCAACAAAAATTTTTTGTAACCAAAATTCAAAATTATATGCTACACGTTAACAACAAACATGGGGCACCTATATTGCAAAACAGGTACGTTGACTATAGGCAATGTCTTTTACTTTGAACTTTGACTTGATGTTGACTTTGACTTGAAAAGTTGACTTGACTATAACTTACACTATGATTTGAGGCTTAGACACATGTTGGCACGTATCATACATGAGATGTATGATACGAGTCTAATAAGGAGAAAATGGTCTTTGGACATAGAAACAGTGGTAGGTTCACTGAATTGGCCCTGCACGAAAAATCACAAAGATTTACACTAAAAATGTAAAGAATGCATAAAACCAATAGACTTTGTCCAAAATTTACTAAATCAACATAATTTAACCAAAAGTTGAATCAAAATAATTTGTATATTATTTAGTAGCTCGAAATACTTGTAGAAATATAAAGAATTTAATAAAACACGAAAATAAGACAAAACGCTGTACGAGATGGGGCAAAGAAGTGTGGGATGGGCTAAGGGTCTGTGACCCACCCCTTTGCCCTTATCCCTTTGCGTCCATCAACTCCCAAAGAGGGGCTCCCCATTAATTGTTTTTTTTATTTTCATAAATCTAGTTTTCCAAAGTTTGTTTCTAGCAAACCATAGCCCTCATGTGTTTTTCTCTTTTTCTTCATCATCATTGATCCATCATGCCTTCATTCCATCTATCTTTGGTGAAGCATTGGGAATCAAGACTTGATTTCAATCAATACCTAGTCATCAATGCTTCCTCGTAAGTCTAATGCTTTGTTTTGATGATTTTAACATTTGTTTGTCCATATTGTTGAAGATATTAATCATCGATCATCAAAATAATCATTTGATATTTTTTTTCTTGATATTGTGGTTTGGATCATAAAAGATGCATTTTGAGATTTGGATCGTCATGAGCTGGTAAAACACTAAATTTGTTACTTTTTGTAATCGTATTTGTTGGCTGTAATTCGTATTTTGCTAGTCTGTGTGGATAATATGGGGAAATGTTTTCATCCAAATAGTAAAAGAATTTTAATAGAATGATTAAATGGATGTAGACATGGTAAAGATTGAATTTTTAGGTTAATCAACGAAAAATGCAAACCAATGTTAACAATTAATTATTTAATAACATGAAAATGAAATCAATGGTTAATTATTGGTCGAGATCAGTGGATAAGTAAAGTAGAACATAAAATAAGTGAATGGATTGAGTGTCGGGGAAAATATGGTCAAAAATCATGAATACGATTGGAACATACAAGTTTGGAATTCGACAAAATGAGGTCTCAAATTTAGGTCATCTTGTACATGTGAAATCTTTGTCAAACAGCATAATTGGATACTAAAAATAAGTTTAGAGAGTACTCAAACAATTGTAAATGGTCTCACCTGAATCCAACCTAGTTTGGTTCTCAAAAATTATCAAACAAAACCAAAGGTCAGATTTGAAATTTTCTGGCAGAATGTTTGTCCATGTTCATAAGGTTATATCTACCTCATACTTCATCCATTTGAGGTGATCATTTTTTGGGATTTATTTTAGTTTCATAGCTTTTTAATGTATCTATTTTATGACGTTTCGTTCTCTTGTCGACCATCAAGAAGCTTATGCAATATTGGTGCGAGTTTAGCTCGACATGTTGAAATATTTCAATTAAAACATGAACTTCAAGACTAATGCATAAACAACTGTAACGAGTTAATAAATGTGTACAGCAATGGAAATTAAGTTTTCAAAATTAAGAAAACTTGAGGTTAAATAATCATTGAATGTAGACCAAGACATGAACAATATGGAACGCGAACTAAAATAAGGATGTAAAGAGAACAATGATCCTAAAAGAATTTGGGACGGGAAATGTTAAGGATGGACATTGAACTTGATATAGTGACAAACAATGTTATTTATTAAAATGGACAATAAACATTAAGGATAGAGCATGTGGATTACAATCAATTAGGTATTCCCAACCATTAGTAATCCTATTTTGTTTCAAGAACTATAGTTACTTGCTAATATTTGTATATGGACTTTTGCATTATGCTACTACTAAGTTGAGTTTCACGGCTCCGTTTTATATGTTTTACTTGGGGAAAAAGGGTGATCAAAGGTTTTGGACAATGTCGTGCTTTTAAATTTATTTGAATTTGGATTAGACTGACGTGTGAGATTTGGCTCACAAGATCAAGTCTAAATTTCCTTCATGAGTATATATTCTTATTCTAAAGTCCCTATGATTTGTTCCATGACTACCTAACTCTTGTTTAGGATTCAAGGAGAGGTATTATTAGTACTAAAGGGTTGACACCCCCAACCTCATTGTTAGTATTTTAGCTAAGATTAACTTGGCCTAAATGTGCCTTTAGGTGATTATAATCGGAATATGTTGGACTTGGACTTGTACTTAGTGAATGTTTGTTATGATGTTTGATCTTGAGCTTTTGTTGGTGTCTATGACTTCTTTTATCCTTATACACACATTATTTATACCTGGCTTTCACGAAAATAATTATGACTATTTAAACCTATGAATTCTCCAACATACATTGACTTTTTAGAGCATGCCTTTTATGGTAATAACACATGGTGCTTTAACTAGTGGACTGTAAACAAGACCGCTCTTATGAGAGCAATAGACATTATGGATTGCATGGTTTTTGGATTATGTTTGTATGGTTTGAAATACTGTTGGATTGTTTGCACTTGTACTTGGTTGTTCTAGTTTCGAACTTTTGAAATGTTTGTGCATGAATAGAATGACGTTATGGTATTGACTACTCTTGGCACTAGTTCTTTATGTGTCGAGCGACATCATGATCCTTTGACAGACACTGTATTTAGTGATTCTCTTAGATCCCTAATGTGTTATGATGATCTCTTCCATCACACCATCAGCGGGGTGTGATAGATTGATATAAAAGCCAATAGTTATAAATAATTAGTTTGATATTTTGACCTAGACTGTAACCTAAGTACTTACATATAGTACACGTATATAATAGGATTATTCGTGCATTGTAATACATGTGAATATTCTATATGTGTTTTAAAATTATGCTTGTTAGCTTAACTTACGTGCTATATGTGATATATTTATTTGAGAAAATTCAGTACATTGTATTATCTACGCATACCTTAAGAAATCACTAGGTAAGGTTATTCTTAAGTCATGTACTTTACTCCAATTTGGTCTGGACTGATAAGTGTTGCTACATGGATTCTTCTAATGACTTAGGCTGTAAAGCCAACCTTTATTTCACGTGACTATCACTATCATATGGGTTGCACACCCCCATCTTTACAACATCTTGGGTTGAACCTTAAGAGACATACACACTAGTTAAGATGACATCGTTAGACAAGAGACACAACATACTTATGGATAACACTTTGTACTTGACAAGATGTGTTAGATAGGGTAGGAGGAGCTTGAGTGACCATGCAAAGCAAATTTCGATTACGTGTGCACATGTAATTGCAATTTCCAGTTTATCATGAGATAACTGTCATAGTTGGTATGAATCGTATTGTTATAATTTAGTTGCAATCTCTATGAGACATTATTTCTTTTTGCATTTTAGTGATGGATTTTCTTGATCATGTTGCACTTCTGGAAACATAAGCAAATAGTCATGACCTTGTATGAATCTCAATCCTTGCGATCCTATAAAGTAGTTCAATATGTAGCACTTTTGCGACCTTTAAGAAGATAATATTGTCTAGACATGAGAGACTCCTAGTTAAATTTTGAGGAAGTAAGGAGTATGAGCCCTACCCTATTAATTGAATAGGTTGTCAAGTAATTTACTTCTTGTGTTAATTCCTTTGCTAGTATATGTAGCTTATAGTCTCAACATGATTGTATAAACTATCTATTTGATTGAAATGTACTTGGATTTTAAAGAGATGTAGCTTAGTATTGAGATTTCGTACAGTTGCATTATTTCATTAGAATGATCTTAAAACTTAGTAAATGTTGGTTGTTTAGAAGTTTTAGCATTATATCTTAATAGAAAAAACAAATGTCATGTAACCACATAAAGCGTTGTTCTCAGTATATCATGGATATGGTTGAAACGGCACGCGAAACCGTACATCTAACCATCACCGGTATGCGAAGGATGTGCTAAAACTGGGCTTTATGATGATCCTGATAGATTAGAGTTGGTAATGCAAATAAGGGTCAAACTAGAAATGCCATCTTAGGAAGATCTAGGTGCAACATACAAATAATTTTGGGACGTGTAAACCAATAGGTTACAATGGAAACAGTGGAGCCATAGTGTTGATAGACTGGGTGGAAAGGATAGAGATTATCATTTATATTAGCAACCGTGCTAAGGGTGTAACCTCTCAGTCTAATGGGCAGGACGTTGTACAAATAAAGGTGCATAGAATGGTTGAGAATGGAAATTTCCTAATTATTTGGGAATAAGGGACCATAGCGGACCACTATGGATTCTATGGGTTAGGCATAACGATCTACCATGGACTAAGCTTCAAGGTTTAAGACAAGGGTCTCATAGAAGACGGCCAAAAAAGGTGCTAGTAGTATGCCAGGCTAGTTGCGAACCACCAAGGTTGTGCTTAACGGTCCCCGTGGAATATTCCATAGCAAAATGTATTCCATTTGGAAGATGTGAACATAACATTTTAAGTTGAAAGCAGAATGCCAAGGGTGGCTTAGTGGTTGGCCAAGGGACCTAGCCAACCAAAATACATTTAAAAAGCTCAAAAACCAATTTTTAACCATTTCACTATCTCTAATCCCGGAGCTCTCTCCAACTGCTATACACACACAAGCACGCACACACACACACACACACACACACACACACTCTCTCTCTCTCTTTCTCTATTGTATTCAATGTTTTGGAAGGCTTGTGTTGACTATCTTAGGTCGTATTTGCTTTCATTGACGTTGATTTGGTCTAGGATCGATATTTGGAGGCGCGGTTCTCTTGATAAGTCACATTTCTCTTGATAAGTCACATTTCCTTGGAGGAGATGCTAAGGGCATGTGTGATCAAATTCGGTGGTAACTAGGATAATCACCTCCTTTTCATAGAATTATCATTTAATAATAGCTGCCATGAAAGCTAGAAAGTCATGCCGTTCCTGACATTGTATGGGTGGAAAAGCCAAATAACACTTTGTTGGTTTGAAAAGGAGGAAGTTCAAATGATGGACACTGAGTTGATATTGGATACAGCGAGAATATGAAGAATATTAGAGAAAGAATAAAGACTACTCATGATTATTAGAAGAGATGTGAAAAAGACAAATAAACCACTGAATTTACGATTATGGTCAAGGTAATATTAAAGGTGTCACCGTGGCAGGGCACCATTTATTTTAGGAAAAGAGGTAAACTGATTCCTCATTATATTGGACAACCATTATTTCACGAATAAATGAGTGAAGTACAACCATTATTTCACGTATCAAATTTAAAGTAATTTTAGTTTAATGGATAGGTTATTTAAAAAATAAACGTGTATATAATGGCTAAGAATGGAAATTTCCTATAGATTTGGGAATAAGGGACCATAACGGACCGCTATGGGTTAGCCATAACGCCCTACCATGGAGTAAGGTTCAAGTTCTGAGACAAGGGTCTTATAGCGGACCACCATGGGAAGTGGTAGGATCCGCAAGGGTAGTCGCGAACCGCCAAGGTTGTGCTTAATAGTACTCGAAGTATATTCAATAGCAATATGCGAATATACGATTTGCCATATTAGAATATCGCTTTTTCAATTGGTGGTGGACCGCCAAGGCTGATTAGTAGTCCGCCAAAGGACCTTGTTGGGCTAAATTGGCTTAGAAGCCTCAAAAACCGACTTGTCACTATCTCACATTCTATCATCCTAGAGCTCGCTCTTTAACTGCTATACACTCACTCCATAATTTCAACATTTTGGATAGTCGTGTTGGGAATCTAAGGTCGTATTTGTGTTTGTTGACATTGATTTGGTCTAGGATCAACAATTAGTGGCTTGATTCTCTTGGTAAGTGACATTTCTTTTCTACATACAAGTTATGGTCATAAATGTACGAGAATATGATGAGTGAAATACCATTATAGTGTTTGATCTTTTGGTGGTATATTTGAAAATGTCAAGGATAGACAGAGAGCCCCGATCTATTGTTGTAAGTTTCAAAACCGTCACATTGCACATTGTTGTGGTTATTGAGGTAAACTAGGGTTTAGGAAAGAATCAAATTGGTTTCTAATTAGTTAGGATGCATATTGAGAATGTGATAAGGAAAATAACCATCTTTAGAAAAATGATTTGTCATGGGACAAGATTCGATTTGAGTATAAAATTGGTAAAGAGGTGTCACATGTTCATCGTAAGGTCAACACAGGAACATACATGATAGGATTTTCGTGTAGTGGTTAAGTCCTTAGGGTTACTTTGTTGAGTGCATGCGTTTACCCTAGCTCTTTGATGCACGTTCTCTCAGAGTTGTGATGGAAATGTGGATCTAAGTTGGGAAGACTCTAGGTCGAGGTAACAAACATGACTAGGGCACGTCATGTGACACCCGGCATTTTCACGTTAATTTTTTAGTACATAGAACATTATTTTTATTAATCATACATGCATGCATTTAATAATGGTTAAATAAATGTATATGTTATTGCATGAAACTTCACTTAACGGTGATTTGGAGAAGTGTCGGATCACACATTAGTCATGCCCTCAAATTTAGTGATTTACCAAAATGACTTTTTAGATAAATATAATTAGTGTGAAATTATATTTACATGATTACATAATTAAATCTGTCGCTTGGTTATGAAAATTATGAATTTTTGTACATTTGTGCATTATCGCGCATTTACGACTTTTATAGTCTAATTATTATAAAAATTACTTAACACTGATAAAATGAGTATTATTCAATATGTTTAGTGTTAACCAATGTTATATAAAAGTTCTAACAATTTGCTTTCGAAAACACATTCATGTAGCACCCGAATGGATTTTACGAGTATGGAAGGAGTATTCTTGTAAAAAAATAAAATCAAATTTGTAGCTCCCTAACCCTCATACCTATAGCCTAATAGACTACGCCCCCAACCCCATTCCCCTAACCCTTTGCAAAAAATCCATGAACACACACACACTTTTTCTTTGGTTCTTGCATCTAGAATTGGAAATTCGACGTTTCTTGCATCAATCGTCACTTAGAATCATCCACTTCACATCACAAGTAAGTTTCTATGTCCAATTGCATCTACTTTGATCCATGAAACTCTCAAAACCTTAGAGGATCCAAACACACATAAAAAAATGCAATTAAGTCAAACTGATTGTTAATTACATGTTATTACGTGATTCAAAGATGATTGCACGACTTAGGATTCTTGAAAAGTTGCACTTTGATTGAAAACCAACACTTTCCATTAAATCAAACTTCATTTAGTGCTTTTGTACAAATTGGATGAATTTCATGAAATCAATATTAGTATGGATAATATTAGATGGACTTTCCATTAAATCAAGGTTCATTAGTTGACACTATTAGATGGACTTTGGTGTTTTGGGTTTGTAAATTTGACTTTATTTTTGAACGCATACTAATATTAGTAAATTTTAAAGCAAGTTAGTATCAAGATTGAGCTTTGAGCATGTTTGGGTGATAATGATGATTGATATGCATTGTATGAGACGTAGGACTGATTAGGAAACCATTGAATTATGAAAAGCGCATCATATGATCGTACTTGCTATTTATGGTAACTTTATTAAAATGATGTTTTGTAAGATATATGTGGTATTAGTGGAGCTTTGTATGATGATTGGGAGTGTGTTAGAAGGGTCATAGGAACTTGTTGCGAAATCATGATGTGAATTGTGCAATTTGTGTTATTACGTTTACTATATATGGAAACTTTGCTCATGATAAAGTTATTAGTATTCCTAACATTCTATGGATGGGTATTAGATGAATTACATATGAATTAGGATGCTTGTTATGATATGATATATGGTTTTGAAAATAGATTACACGTGTGTAATGAAATCATACTTTTCAATAATAGCAACTTCCATAAATAGAATTCCAACATGAAACATTATATTCAACCTTATTTGGACTATTTAAGTATGGTTAAACATGTTTTTACTTATTTGAGGCACTAACAGGTCATTGGGTCAAACTGGTCAACTTTGATAACAAGTCAAACTTGTCAAACATGTTAAGCTTTTCTCAGGCACACCAATAGTTAACATTGTTTGGATACAACAAGGTTTATATAGAACATCATGTACACACATAATTATACACCTATGTTTGATAGGTAACTTTTCATGACCTACATTTGCATCACCTTTTCATTATGCATTCTAAGGTAAGACTTAATGGCCCCACCGGCAGTTACATCTTTTATCGGAAAAGCATGAAAACAAACTATTTGTAATCAGCTAATTAGGTAATTCTGAGTAGTACTAATAGGTTTTGACAAAACCCACCCGAGTTAGTGTAGCTAACTCCATAGAGATTGGACAAATGTTTATGTAAAGAATATAAAAAAGACTGATCCACCTAAAACAGTCAAGGTGCTTCCCGCATGCACTTTGTGGATGGTAGAAGTTACTTCGAAAGTTTTACACACTGCAAAGAAGTTTCTCTAAGTGTAAAATCTTCCAAAGCCAAAGACCAAATCTTCCGAAGCCAAAGATGAAGTCTTCCGAAGCTTAAAAGACAAAGTCTTCTGAATCCATAAAGATAGAAGACTGATTTCTTTCGAAGATAGAGAAGACATGCTTTCTCTGATCAACTTTTTCAGAAAGCTGACCAACTTTGCGCTGCCACTCTTCAGACTCACCAACTTACACAAGTTGGTGAAAAGGTCCATGCTTTAAGAAACTATAGATTATGGTTTTGAGTCTGTAACTCTCTACTTTAAGTACTTTTATCCTTTTTGTAATACATTAGGATGTGAGCTATGACATGTCATAGTCACTAGTCAAAAGACAATCTGCCTTTTGACTTTACATTGATCTTGTTGTCTAGATTAGTGTTTCCAGCTGGCCTTTAAAGTATGGCCGGGTGTAGGATGTAGTATAAAGTATCTCAGGTCCTTGTATTTTATTTTCTATGCTTTGTAACACTTGAAAAAGAACTTGAGAGCAATATACTTTATCCTTAAAAACCATTACTTGTTGCTCTTAGTTCTGTCTTATCTTGTTTTGCTTGTGTTTCTTAGTATCAGTCTAAAGGTTCAAGTTCCCTATTTGATCTGTTAAGTGTTCTAAGTCTCTTCTCATTGTGAAACTAATTGCATTGAACCCCTTCACCGTTCCTTCAATTGGTATCAGAGCATCCCAGGCTCTTGATTGTAAGATCTCACCATCTTAGATCTCTTAGTTTTCACAAAACACTTAACAACTCAAATAGCAACTCTCATAAAGGCTGATATGGAAACTGGCACCATAACAAAGTCCCTACTAATCACTGCTAAAGACTTTGATAGTTGGTGTCAAAGAATGGAAGGCTTCATCAAGTCACAAGACTCCAGGATGTGGGAATCAGTTGTCTCTGGACCTTACATTCCATGCACCTTTTCATGTGCTGCTGGAGGTGGAATGATACCAAAAGAGGTAGCTGACTTTTGTGAAGAAGATAGAAAGAAGATTGATGGGATGCACTAAAGCTCATGTATGAGGGGTCCTTTGAAGCAAAAGAGAACAAAAAGTACCTTTTGAAGCAGTAGTTTGAGAATTTCACCTACAAAACAGGTGAAACCATGACTCAACTATAGTTCAGGTATGTTGAGATTGTGGACACTCTAATGGATGTTGGAGTAAATCTTGAAAAAAGGGAAATTGTAAGGAAGTTCATGTCCTCTTTTCCTAGACAGCGGACCCATTACTGTGTTGTTATCAAGAAGACTGAGAACCTCAATACTCTTACTCTTACAGAGTTGTATGGTATCCTCAATGGCTACCAGATGGAGATGAACATGCAAAATCCATCTGGTAACTCCAGCAATCAACAGAGTTCAGCCCTCCATGTGGTTGAATGGGATTGCAGAGAACCTCAACATCATCTTATTTACTACCCTGACAACTCAAAAAATGGTCCTTTCATAACCTTCCCTGAGACACCAAGGGAGAGCTACATCCAAGGAAGTCCATTCCAAGAGACAAGCTCTTTTTATGCTTTTGTGTCTACTGATGAAAGTTCAGGCAACTTTCTCTTCACCCTTGAAGACCTGGACTGTATCCATCCAGATGATCTGGAGTATATGGAAATAGTCTAGCAGATGGCTCTTCTCACTCACAGAGCCAAAAAGTTCTACAAGGGAATAGGGAGGAAGTTTCTTAGCAATGCAGCCTGTGGAAAGTTTGGACTAGATAAAAGCAAAGTGAAGTGTTTCAATTGTAACCAAATGGGACACTTTGCTAGGGAGTGCAAGGTACCTAGAACTAACGGTGGCCAAGCACAAACCAGACCAAACTACACTGAAGGAGCCACCCAGAATGAGAAACCAAAGTAGCAAGCTACACTTGCCGTTGAAGAAGGAGGCTGAGGTTGCAAAACTAATCCTCAAAATTAAGGAAGAAAGAAGAAGAAAGAAACTTCAAAAAGCTCCTGTCCTCTCTCCAGTTCAAGAAAGTCCTGAGAAATGAGTCTGTGGCTGCTCAAGAGGAACAAACTCAGATAGGGAGAGAACAAGAAAGACAAAAGATGATAGCCTATCTAAGTGCCATAGGACTCTATCAGGCAGCAGCTCTCAACCCTCTCTCATATGAATACATTGAGTTTGAGTACCTCAAACAGCTGGATGAAGAAGCTCAAACTTAAAGGAAAGCTGTTAAGAGGAAGATGAGAGAGGAGGTTGCTAAAACAAGAGCCACCATCAGAGCACAAAAAAGAAGTCTACTGACATACTAAAGATGGTGGGCTTCTTGAAGCTGTATGGGTTCTCCGGAAGGAGACTTGGTCCTATGTCTCTATACACAATGGATGAGCACATCAGAAGGATCAAGCAGAAGATAAAGGAAGGTCAGGTTGTTGACTTGCATTCTCCACCAAGCCCAGCTGTACCTGAAGTTAAGGTGAAGGTTGGACCACAAGAGACAACATAACCTGATCCTGAAGCTACATCCAAGCCAACTTCATCTTCCAACCCACAACAGGGTTCCAACCCCCTTCTTCTAAACAAATAGGGCATAAGGACCCAACTGAGGAGAATACAGAAAGCCTAACTGGTGCTACAGGCCACACTCCTCAGTTGAAATATAGAGTGAGGAAAAGGATGGCCATCAGAAGGGACAAAAGGAAGAAAAAGAAGTTCAAGGCATCCTCCTCAACACCTCAGGATGAGTAATAACATCCTGAGGAAGTGCATTAAGAGGCTGCTCAATCTACACTGTTGATCCAGACATGAGGATTGCAAACTGTTAAGCATCCTCTTTGTTTTGGTAGCATCAGCCTAGGGGGAGTTTGTAAGGAATATGAAAAAGGCTGATGCACCCAAAACAGTCAAGGTGCTTCCCGTATGCATGCACTTTATGGATGGTAGAAGTTACTTCGGAAGTTTTACACACTGCAAAGAAATTTCTCTAAGTGTAAAATCTTCCAAAGCCAAAGACCAAATCTTCCGAAGCCAAAGATGAAGTCTTCCGAAGAGTAGAAGGCAAAGTCTTCCGAAGCCATACATATAGAAGACTGATTTCTTTCGAAGATAGAGAAGACATGCTTTCTCTGATTAACTTTTTCAGAAAGCTAACCAACTTTCCCCTACCACTCTGCAGACTCACCAAATTACACAAGTTGATGAAAAGGTCCATGCTTTAGGAAACTATAGATTATGGTTTTGAGTTTGTAACTTTCTAATTTATGTACTTTTATCCTTTTTGTAATACATTAGGATGTGAGCTATGGCATGTCATAGTCACTAGTCAAAAGACAATCTGCCTTTTGACTTTACATTGATCTTGTTGTCTAGATTGGTGTTTCCAGCTGGCCTTCAAAGTATGGCCGGCTGTAGGATGTAGTATAAAGTATCTCAGATCCTTGTATTTTATTTTCTATGCTTTGTAAGACTTGAATAAGAACTTGAGAGCAATATATTTTATTATTGAAAACCATTACTTGTTGCTCTTGGTTTTGTCTTATCTTGTTTTGCTTGTGTTTCTTAGTATCATTCTAAAGGTTTCATTTCCCTATTTGATCTGTTAAGTGTTCTAAGTCTTTCCTCATTGTGAAACTGATTACATTGAACTCCTTCATCGGTCCTACAGTTTAATTGACCTAACATTTGCCACTGTCTATAATAAACGTAGTGGAAAGGCAAACAAGTTCCTGACAGCCAGCCTCAATTTCAAAATGCTAAGTAACTTGGCATATTGGCTAGATAACTAATGATATACCTTTGGTTACTTTTACCATGCAAACATTTCAAACATATTATCTATATTTTAAACATGTGAACTCACCAACCTTGTCTTGACATACTTTAGCATGTTTCCTCAAGTCGCCATCACGCTTAAGGATTAGGTTGCAATGCGGAGGTCTAATGCATCTCAAATGTTACGAATAGTTTTCATTTACATTTAATACTTTCATTAAGCGCCATGTTCTATTCAATTACTCCTTATGGGCTTACTATTACTTTTATGCTCCTAAATAAATTACTTTAAAAATCATATTTTACTTATATATATATATATATATATATATATATATATATATATATATTTGAAATCTTGGTTTGTCGTAGTCCTCGCGGTAGAACCGCACAAGTGGAATTTGAGGGTGTGACGAGTCAGGTGGGGGAAAGTCCTTGGGGTTTCACGTTCAATGAGGTAATATCTTGACGTGAATGATAATTCATTTCAGGTTTGTAAATACTCTTGTAGAACTTTATGGCTTGTATACGGACATTATTGGATAGCTCATCGCTGTGAGTATAATTGTCCCTTTTTTCTAGTTGCTTTTGTTGTTGTATTTATGCTAGTTAAATATTTTGATGAAATGATTTGATGTGTTGTGCTAGTAAGTTAAATTGTGACTTGTAGATTAGCATACCTTGGCTACGTGTGTCTGGAGTGGGTCCCTATTCATCACAAGAAAATGATTATGGTAATTAGAATGTGGGCGCATGGAGTGACACTTGGAAAGATAGCAATCGGTCATATAATGTGACACTTGTTCTTATCTTAGGACATATGTTCGCATAGTTGGATCCATATAGGTAGGAGGGTTACATTCTTTGGTTTGATGTGGGGATAGACTCTTGACTGAGTCAACAATCATCGGGTTGCAATCCTTTAGGGTTAGTCAGAATGAAGGGCCCATCTAGGACGCATGTTACTCAAATGTTGTGACACGTCGGAATTTCATTGGCAAGAAAGCCTTTAACCTTACCATCATCATGTTTGTAGAATCTAGACTTACATAAATGTTAACGGACACTATGCTTTATGAGGGAGTAGGTGAGTCTTGATTTGAAAAATAATTTACTTATACACATGGTTATATTGTATAATTGTTTTAGAGTCATTGGTTATGACTCGCCAACAACATTGTTGTTGACGTGTTTTAGTTTCTAATGAAGGAGCAAGTGGTGCTAGAGTTGTAAGCTTGTTTAAAGATACTTAGCGACTAAGAATAAATAGAGTATTCATGTATAAGTCAATGAATGAGTTATGGCTACCTAGGGTAGTGTTTCTATAGTTTTGTTTTGTATTATGGGATGTGTGGATCATGTAAACGTTGTTCAAGTTGTTATTGAGTCTAGATTTATGGTCTTGATTATAAGTCTTCCACTATATTTTGGTTGGTATTATGATACAATTAGTCGCACCCCTAGTGTGGGGGGTTTGATAATGGGCCAACGAGTGATTTATGCAACTTGTTCGTTAGTGTGCAAGGCAACGATATGGTGGAATACTTAATTTCAAGACCAGGTAAGGGACGTTGTTATGGCAATGAAAGGGAAGAGTTTAAAGCCTTGATCACTTAGAAATATTAACCAATGAATGAGATGTAGAAGTTTGATCATGAATTCTTGAATCATATTATCGTTGGAATTATCATGCTGTATATGCTGATCGATTTCACGAGATGGCAAAGGTAGTGCCACACCTGGTGACTCCTGAATCAAAGAGCACTTAGATGTATAAACTCTTTATCTATAGAAAAATGCCATTATTCTAAATTCAATATAGTAAGGCATTTCAAATCTTCCTTGTAGTAAGACTTATATCGCGGCTTGGATCCACATATTTATAGAATTATGACTACTTCTTAATCCCTAAACATCCATAGTACAATCTTGAAGGTTGGGACTTTAACGGATGAGATGGTATGCACAAGGGTATTAGATAAGTCAAGTGAGAAAAAAGAAGGATGCAAGAGAGTCTAGTATGCAGGCAAGGTGCTAAGAATGACAAGAAGGCTAAGGAATCAAACAAGTATCTGGCTGATAATCAAGGAAAGAAGGATTAATTTGGTTCTAACCCAAATGCCTTAAGTGTAATCTACACCAGCCTATGATTACACCAAACTCTATGTGGTTCAACTACAAGTACTTTGGGACAATTGGCTAAGAATTATAAAGTGGTTGTCAATCAGGTTGAACCAGTGAATGTAGTAAGGCCAACAGAAGTTTAGTAGGTATGTTACGAGTATGGAAGTCAATAAAGTTATTGTAATATTTTGCCGAAGTTAAATAGGGTACCTGGTCAAATGGGTAGTCAAAATCAGTCTTACAACAACCATAATCAAGTTCTATTGATCGGTACATTCTCTTGCGAGGTAATAATTGAAATCCTTCTCATGTAAAAGCTTTTGTGAATGGTGCTGACGATGCTTAATAAGACCCGAAGTGTTGACGAGTACGTTTAGTTTAAATGGTGAATATGCTATGGTCTTACTTGATACGGGTATTGACGATAGCTTCGTTTCTTTTGAATTTGTGACTTTGTTGGAACTTACCCCAAGTAAATTGAATACGTTTTATGTTATTGAACTAGCTGATGATTGTCTTGTAAGAGTAGAGAGGAAATTCAATCAGTTACTTTATTACTGGATGATCATGTCTTTGGAATATATCTTATACCATTTGGGCTTGGTAGTTTCAATGTGATCATTCGAATGGGCTGGTTATCAAGGAATAAGAATTAGATTGTTTATAGCGAGAAGAATATTCGTATACTATTGCCGAATAGTGAGACGCTCGACGTTCATGGTGAGAAAATTGGTAGAAGATAAGAAGCTCATCGTGAGCATGAAAGTGAAGAAAAAGAAGATTAAGGACACAACTTTTATGCCAGACTTCTTGGAAGCGTTTCCGGAGGATTTGGTGGGATTGCTTCCTCCATGACAAGTGGAATTTCGGATTGACTTGGTACCTAATGTGATGCCTTTTCCTTAGACTCCTTACTGCTTGGCACCTTCGCAAAAGCAAGAGATTCTAATCACCTTCAAGTGCTGTTGGAAAAGCATTTCATACAACCCAGTCACCCACGATGGGGTGCGCCTATGGTTTTTGTTAAGAAGAAAAATGGATCCTTCTAGATGTGCATAGATTACGAGGAGTTTATTAACTTAAGAGTCAAGAACCGTTATCCTTTTCCTAGGATAGCTAACTTATGCTTAGTGTACATGAGCATGACAACTTAGAGTACATGAGCACGACAAACCAAAGATAGGAATTAGAACTCGTTATGGGCACAACGCGTTTTTGGTTATGCGTTTTGGACTGACCATTTCACCAGCGTTGTTCATGGATTGAATAAATCACATGTGCCAGCAATATCTAGACAATTTTTTAATAGTCTCCATTAATGATATTTTGATATATTCAATAAAGAAAGATGATCATGAGAGACATTTGCGTATGATACTAGCTTATTGCATAAGGCAAACCCCACCCCCCCTTTGGTCAAGTTCTCCAAGTGTGAATTCTTGGTACGAGAGGTGTGGTTCATAAGACATGTGGTGAACGATAAAGGGATTCATATGGATCTTAGCACGATTGAGGTCCTCAAAAACTAGGAAGCACCTAAAATATCATCATAGTTTCTTAGGATTATCTGATTATTATAGGCCATTCATCATAATTTTTTCTAAGATTGCTTAACCTCTATTGTTTTTGGCGCAAAAGGATAAGAAGTTTGATTGGTGTTCCAAGCAAGAGGAAATGTTTCTGACCTTGAAGGATAAGTTCTATAATGCACTAATTTTGGCGCTTCTTAAAGGTTCGGATGGTTTAATTGTATACTATGACGCATCACACCAATGTTTAGGATGTGTGTTGTTGAAAATGACAAAGTAATCGCTTACGCGTCACGACAACTCAAGAACCACCAAAAGACCTATACCGCCCATGACGTCCCATTACTTGGAGCTTGGTGCGGTGTTCGTCTCTTTTAATATTTGAAACATTACTTGTATGATACCTTGTGTGTCATCTATATTAACCACAAGAGTCTTTAGCACATCTTTAATCAAAAGGAGCAGAACTCCACATCCAGGTGTTGGATTGAGCTTTTTAGTGATTATGAATGTGAAATCTAGTATCACCCAGTAAAGGAGAATGAGATCACCAACGCATTGAGTCGGAAGGAAAGGGTCAAACCCGTGTGTGTTAGAGCATATGGAATGACAAACCCATGTGTGTTAGAGCATATGGGATGACCACTCACTCACGTATCAAAACTTACATTATTGCTGCTTAAGGTAAGGAAATTAAAGAACTTAATGAGCAATATGAAGCTTTACGAGGTCATGATAAGCAATTGGTGCAAAAGGATGACACACCGTTGAACTTTTGTTGAATGGATTTGGGTTTCACTTTTGGGGAACGTGCATACTTTGGTACTGGATGAGGTACGTAAGTCTAAATACTCTTTTCATCCTACTGTTGATAAGATGTACCATGACCTCAAAGAATTGTATTAATGGTTTCATATTAAGCGTGACATTACGATTTATGTGAGTAAGTGTTTGATTAGCTTGAAATTTAAGGTTGAGTATCAGAGGCCATCTAGTCTGTTACAACAGCATGAAATTCCTCAATGAAAATAGGAGAACTTTACCATGGACATCATCACAAAGTTGCATAGGACTAGTAGTTGGCATGATTCGATTTGGGTCATTATGAATAGAATGACCAAAGCAACCCATTTCTTGGCTATTTGTGAGCACTACAAGATGAGGAAACTAGCGAGGATCTACATCAATGAAACTATGGCTAGACACAAAGTACCAGTGTTGACTATTTGAAGTCATCATAGTCATTTAACGTCACAATTCTCATAGTGCTTATAAAAGGTGTTGATAGAACATTTGGATATGAGTACAGTATACCATCCTCAAATAGGTGATCAAAGTGAGCGTACTATTCAGAATTTGGAAGAAATATTAAGGGCTTAGGCGATTGAATTTTGAGGTAGCTACGATACTAGTATAAAGTGTGCACCATGCAAGACACTATACACACATAACTATCCATCATTAGTGTTTTGGTGGAAAGTGAGGGAAACACATATGATTGGACATAAAATTATTTAAGAGACAATTGATAAGGTGTTTTGGATTAGGGCAGACTGAAGGCAACCAATGATCATTAGAAAAACTACACTAGCAATCAAAAGAAGCCCACACATGCTCTCAAATGTTAGTTAAGTCCATAATTACTTACGGTTCGTGACTAATACGCCCTTAAAGTGTTACTAGTGTGGTTTGTTAGCTACAGTAGACCTTATATATAAACACTAATGGTATCTTGAATATGAATCTGAGCTAGACTAGGATTCAACTTTTGGTGATATACAACAATCATACTCTACAAATGTCAACAAATGAGTTAGTAGACCTAAACTCCATGTCAAGAGACCTTGTTCTATAGATTGTTTATGTGTGGCCTAAGAAAGGAATTGTTTAATTTAGCAAAAAGAGCAAATTGACACCTAGAAATATAGATACGTTTAGCAGTATCAAACAGATTTGTCAGGTGGTTTATTGGTTGGAAATACCAAAAGAACTACGTGGAGTGCATGACACATTCCATGTGCTGAACCTCAAGAAGTGTCTTCCCGATGAGAGTTTGGATGTGCCACTTGAGTACATCCGAGTGGAGGATAAGCTAGTTTTTGATGAAAGCCTGGCCAAGATTATGGACAGGGAAATCAAGAGTTTAATGCACTATAGAATATCGTCATGGTTAGATTAAAATCCATGCAAGACCCTGAATTTATTTTAGAGCGGGAAGATCAAATAAGACTTCAGTGCCCTCAGCTATTCATGAAAAATGTCATAGATGGTAACTCCGCTGAACTTCATGATGAAATTCTTTTATCTGTGGGATATTGTGGTATCCGTGACAAAAACATGCTCACTGACTATAGGCAATGACTTTGATTTTGAGTTGATCTTGACTTTGACTTGAAAAGTTGACTTGACTTTAACTTCAATTCTGATTTAAGAATTAGACATATATTGACACATATTATCCATGAGATGTATGATACGACCCAAATAGAGACAAAATGCACTTTGGACATGGTGATAGTGGCATGTTCACTAGTTTAGTCTTGACATGATGGTTTTGTGCCGAGATTGGGACTAAAAAATTTAAAAACCAAAAAATCACGAAGATATACATTAAAAACAAAACAAATTCCGAACCCTAGTAGACTTTGCATAATATTTACTTAATCAACATAATTTAACCAAGGATTGAATTATTATAATTTATATATCATGTAATTGCTCAAAAGACTCATAAAAATGCAAGGAATATGAAAGCATGAAAATCGGACGAATTGGAGGACAAGACTGGACAAAGATGTGCATAATGGGCCAACTACTTGAGGGGCCCAGCCCTTTGTCCGGTGTGACTGGACAAAGATGTGCCTTCATTCAATTGATTTTTGGTCAAGCATTGGTAATCAAGACTTGATTTTGATCAATACCTAGTCATTTACACTTTTCTGAAAGTCTAGCGCTTTGTTTTGATGATTTTAACATTTGTTTGTTCATGTTCTTGATATTGTTTATCATTGTTCATCAAAATTATCATTTAATATTCATTTGTTCTTGATATTATGGTTTGGATCAAGAAGGATTGTGAATTTTGGGACATTGATCGTCACGAGCGAGTAAAAACATAGTTTTGGGACTATATTTTTTAATTGTATTTGTTCATCGTAATCCATGGTTAGTTGGTTTTTATTGATAATATGGAAAAAAAAAATTATAAATATACTTAAGGAATGTTTACAAAATGATTAAACGAGTATTCAAAAAAAAAAAAAAGATTTACCAATGAATTCATGAACAAAGTTTATGGACAATATGGGAAGAATGTTTATATAAAACATGAACAAATGTTAACAAAACATTAGTTAATATGACGGAACTCAAATTCATGAATAAATATTGGTCTACATCAATGGTTAAGTCAAGTGTAACATAAGATAAGTAAACGAATTGAGTCTCTGATCAAAGGTGGTAAAAAATCATGAATAAAGAGTTCTCTAACTAATCTAAGTTGTCTCACCATAATCCAACATCGTTTGGTCCTTCAAACGCATTCAACAAAACCAAATGTCTAATAAGAATTTTTGGGCAGAATGTTTGTCCATGTTCAGAAGGTCATATCTCTTTCATACATCATCCATTTGAGGTGATTTTATTTTTGACATTTTGTTTAAGGTATTATCTTTTCAAAAACATCTAATTTATGATGTTTCTTATTCGTTTCAACCTCCATGCAGCATACGCAAGATTGGTGCATGTTCAGATCTACAAGCTGAAATCTTTCAAATAAACTTGAACTTCAAGATGAATGAAAAATAACTATAGTTTGTTAAGAGACTTGTATAATAATGAAAATTAAGTTTCTTATCATTAAGAATTCATGAGGTCAGTTAGTCATTAAGCATGGATGGGGACATGAACATATGGCAGACGATTTAGCAATAAAGATGTAAAGAAAACGATAAACCAAAAAGAAATTGGTACTGGAAACGTTAAGGATGGACACTGAACTTGATATAATAATGAACAATTTTTTATTAAAACAAGTATTCATTGGACCTTGAAGACCGGACTACATGCATTACAATTAATTAGGTCTTCCCGACCCTTAGTAATCCTAATTATAGTTACTTGCTGATATTTGTCTATAGACTTTTGGATTGTGCTACTCCTAACATGAGTTTCACAGCCCTTTTTTATATGTTTTACTTAGCTGGAAAGCATGATCAAAGGTTTTGGACAATGTCGTGCTTTTAAATTTATTTGAAATTGGATTGGATTGACACGTCTAGTCGGGGTCATAAGATTGAGTCTAGATTTCTTTCATGAGTATGTGTTCTTATGCTTAAGTCCCCATGATGTGTTTCATGACTATTTTCTGACATCTATTAATTTTCCCTTACCAAAACTTCATTATGGGAACTTAAGGGACTTAGTTATAAGTGAAGCACACAAGTCTAGATACTTTTTCATCCTGGTTTTAAGAAGATATGTCATGACTTAAAGGTGAACTATTGATGGCATAACATGAAAGCAAATGTGGCTACATACATGAGCAAATGATTAAATTGCTCTAAGATGAAGGGTGAATACTAAAAACCATCCAGAATATTACAACAACCTAAGATTCTATTGTGAAAAAAGGAGTAGATCTCCACAGAATTTATCACTAAGCTACCTAGAACACCTATGGGATGTGACACGATATAAATAATTTGCTCTATTTGCTTGCAATGTTGTGCCTACCAAAGTTGGTGAACACTTCTATAACCTTAGACTCGTTATGTTATTTGACTGAACTCGTTGGCTCGACGTCCATTAAAAATAGGTAACCTTCGTCACCGTTGGTTCTCGTTACTTTATTAGGGCTTCACAGGATAAGAAAGCCTTCTTCTCATTTAGCAACCCCTCCACTTCTACTTCAGGTTCAGGGACACTTGATTAGGTATGGATTGCTAACCATTTATACTTCAGGCCAAAGCCCCCCCCCCCCCCCCACCAACCTTGTCCCTTGCGATCGACCTCATCCATACACACAAACACACTTGATTTTGCTAGGTTTGATTAACATGCTAGCAGATTTGTTAGTGATCAACAAAACGTATTAGGTATGGATTGTTAACCATTTATAATCTTTTTCACAATAATTGATTATGAACAAACCCTAGTTTAATCAAGCAATGTAACTTGTAATTGATGAAATTGGGTGGTGTAATTGTGTTAGTTTTATGGTATTGATAATGTTTTACATGTATTATGCAAGATACTTATCATTTTAGCGTTTGGTTCTTGACTTACCTAAAGTGGAAACTTTACTTTCCAAGAGCTTTGGATTTTGGGATTTGATAATGTTTATTGTGTTTTAATGGTTGATATAGATTAGAATAATTATATAATTGATGAGTTATCAACTAATTTGGTGAAATAGGATTATGCAATGTCACTTTCCCAGAGAGAAAATTTGTAAATGCATTTTGTAGATTTCAGTGCTCTAAGCATGCATGTGATATTAGAATAATGTTAGATTGATTGTTGGAAATCTTGAATATTCAAATATTTAATAGTTAGATCATGTTAACGTCATCTTGAAAACTAAATGTTCAAGTGCATATGTAAGCTAGGTATTGAGGTCATGATGTGTTGTGTTGGATTAAACGATGATGTGTGATCAATATGGTTTCAATGGATTGGTTTTTAAAACAAGTCACATTTGGAATATTTGAAATGAGTGAATATCATTACACGCGTGCGGATCCACGGACCCTACTTAGTAGGATTGGCAGAAGTAAGGATGTGAAGTAGCAAGTTACTTCACATAGCAAGAAATGAGTGGTTAGAACCAATTGTATGATTAGTTTGCATGATGGTAACATAGGTAGTTATCATTTGTGATATCAGAAGTACTTGGGTAATGTCTGATCTAAAGGTACATGTCTGATCTAAATGTACATGTCTTGTATGATAATGTATGCTAGTATAATAATCCTGTTAGACTTGAGAATTCACTATGTGTAGTAGGTGGATGATTTGGGTTAAACACATGAATAATTGATTTAATTTTTCATAAACGAATATGTTTTCACCAAACATGTCACCAACGCGCCAAACAGGTCCACTGGGTCAAATTGGTCAATATTTTCTGGAACAAAAATCAATGGGATTGATTGAACGCTTAGGGTTCATTAAACCATTCTACCATACACATACTTATGTACTCATATATTCTAGGTACCCTGTGACGTGTTGTCTTTTCATCTACCCTTGATTTGCATTATTTTTAGACATACGCTTAAGTGAATTCATTACCCTTCTTTTAAATAATCCTTTGGGGGGAGAAAGTAGACTTTCAATCATTTAATTTAATAAGTTGTGTATGGCATGTACATAGTGTTGTTACCATTGAAAGTCCTTACTCTTTCAAACCGTTAATTAAGGAAATTAGGAGGAAATATTGGGTAGTACTATTCGGTTTGACAAACACCACCCTTGCGACTAAAGGTCAAGTGGGAACGACAATGTCCTAAACAACTTACACAATGTCATGACTCGGTAAGTCCTAGCGGAAGACAAAAAAAGAACATAGTCAGCTTTGTTTGCGAAAAAACACTATTTTTATGATAATATTATTGATTAGCTATCTGTTACATTACACGTTACTTATGCTATTAGAATATAACTATTTTTATTTACTTACAAACTCTTGAACTCACCGACATTGTGTTGTCATTTTAGTATGTCTTTCTAGGTTCCCTAGCTTACAAGTATATTTAGGAGCACAACACGAGTCTTTCATCATGCAAACATTTTTCATGACATTAATTATGTTCTTGCGTTTTAGACTATGGTTTTGGGCGCGTGTTTTGTGCATTCACTTTTAGTTGTTACGGTTTCGTATATTTAAACTTACACTTCCACAACAATTTAAATTTATAAAATCCAAGGTTTATTTTGAAAATTCATTTTGAGGTCATTCATAGTAACTAATGAATTAGATTCTCGCTTATTCACAAGCCTTATGGTAAAACTCCGCTCCTGGATTTTGAGGGTGCGACATACTTAACTCTAGTTTAGGAGCCATAGAAAGGTATAGCTGATACTAATAGGGGTTAACACCCTATCTCATTGCTAGTATGATACATATGACTAACTTGCATGGATGTACCCTTGGGTAAATATAGGTTGTGGTGGACTTGGACATATACTTTGGGTACATTCATCATTAGGTTTGATTATGAGCTTATGTTGGTATCTATGAGTTCTTATGTCCTTATACGCACACATTATTTGTGCTTGAGTTACACAACAAATTATTTATACTATTTAAACTTGTGAACTCATCAACATACATTGACTTTTTAAAGCATCTATTTATAGTTAATAATGCTTGAGTGCTTAAACTACTGGACTCTAGATGAGATTGCTCTTACATAAGCCGTTGACTTAATGAATTGCATGATTTTCGGATTGTGCTTTTTTAGTTTGGAATATTGTTGGATTGTTTGTATCTATGCTTGGTTGTTTTGGTTTGGAAATTTTAACTCGTTACATGAGTGAAATGAAGTTATGATATTGACTAGTCTTTGGACTAATTCTTTATGTGTCAATGACGTCATGATCCTTTGATGGAAAATGCATTAGTGATTCTCTTTGACCCCTATTATGATATGACGATTCCGCCCATCGCATCCTTGTGTTTCCGCTATTAGTGGGGGTATAAAAAACACATCTTATTAAATTAAAATTCATATTCAATGTTTGTTACACGTTTACAACAAAGACTTTAATTAATCTTAGAAAATACTAAAGTAATAAAATGACTTTGAGTGATTTTAATGAAAGATATGAAAAATCACAGTGTGAATTTTTCCCTTAAATTATATCTTAACACAAAATGCTAGTTTTTGTTTAGGGATGGTCGTTACTTATAATGTTATTTATCGATTGATTCTTTAGGACAATGTTAGTTGAAATTTTTTTGTTCGATAAAATCCAAACGCAACACTAGTTATGAACATTACTCCATTGTAAACAAATTTACGACAAATTTAATTTCCAACAAAAACAGATTTACAATGTTTTAGTTTAGCCTTCTTAGTCACTCATAAAACTTTTACTTATGTAGTTTTGTTAACAAAATATTAATCTATTGAATGGTTTCTAAAACTCTAAAGAAATGTCAAAATTTAGCTAAACCAAAAACAATCTTTGTCGTGTATGTTATCTTTCTATAAAATCATATTAAAAAGAAACAAATATAAATATGTTGTCAAATAACGACCTTCTTGCATCACCTATAAAGACAAAGAACATGTAGAGAAAGGGAGTAATTAAGAGTGTGAACTAGTTGAGCCGAGCCCAAGTTCGCTTCGACAAGGGTGTGGTGCTTACCTGGTCTATGTGAAGGATATTGATGCCAAAGTGCTACAAGTATCAAATGTACCCGTTGTATGAAACTTCTCTAACATATTTCTCAAGGATCTGTTAGGGGTGACGTTAGATTGAGAAATTGAATTTTAAATCGACCTATTGCCAAGAGCTCAACATGTTTCCAAGGCACCATATGGCTTTGCTCCTTCTTAGATGAAAGAATTGATGGCTCAGCCGTAAGATCTTTTGGATAAAGACTTTATTTGACCTACAATCTCTCCATCAGGTGCTCTAATACTCTTTGATAAGAAATAGGACAATAGTATGAGGATGCGCATCAACTATTGGAAGCTGAATAAGTTGATGGTGAAGAACCAATACGCGCTACCTAGAATTGATGGTTTGTTCGATAAGCTCCAAGGTGCTAGTTGGTTATCTAGATTAAACCTTAGATCTGGCTACCATTAGTTGACGGTGAAAGAGTAAGACATTCCGAAGAAGGCTTTGTGTACCCATTATGGGCACTATGGGTCCCTCGTAATGTCGTTTGGGTGGACTAACGCCCCATGTGCATTTATGGACTTAAAGAACAGTATGTGTCAACTAATGCTAGAAAAGTCAGTGATTGTATTTCAATGATATATTGATTTAGTCAAGAACAAGGAAGATCATGTTGGTCATGTTAAAAAGATGTTAGTAACACTGAGAAAGGAAAAATTGTATGCGAAATTCTTATAGTGTGCATTTTCTCTTCGCAATATTTAATTCTTAGGCCATGTTATTAATCGGAAAGGAACCATTGTTGACCTTGCTAAAGCAAAATACGCAATGAAATGGAATTACCCGAAGACGCCATTTGAGATCCATAGTTTCTTGGGATTGGCAGGTAACTATAGAGAGTTCATTCAGAAATTCTCTAAGATAGCCAATCCATTCGCTAAGTTGACTCAAAATGATATGAAGTTCAAATGGGGTGCCAATCAGAAAAATGCATTCAAGGAGTTATAGACAAGGTTGACTCAGGCACCCATCTTGACATTAACTAGAGGGAATGAAGATATCGTTGTATATTTACGTGTATCGTATCTGGATTAGTTTTCTGCTGATGCAATGAATAAGGGCTTCGAACTGGAAATTGAAGATTCATGAAGTTAATTATCCTATGCCCAATTTGGAACTGGCAAGCGTGGTTTTCGCATCGAAGATTTAGACATTATTTGTTTGGAACAAAGAGTAAAATCTTTAAGAATCACAAGAGTTTAAAAAACTTCTTTGAACAAAAGGATTTTATATGAAGCAAAGAAGAAGGTTGGAGCCAATTAAAGATTATGACTGCAATGTTCATTTATCTTGGCAAAGCTAAAGTAGTAGACGACACCCTAAGCTGTAAGAAAGACTAAGCCTATACGAGTGAATGGTTTTCAGTTGATAGTAGCCTCTGATGTGCTAGAACAAATCCAAGAATTTCAAATAGAAGCCTTAAAAAGGATCAAATCAATCAGATGAATATGAAGGGATACATTGTGGATTTGGGAGAAAACACACTTAGGTGTCAAAACAAGATTCTAACAGATGTGAATTCCAAGTTACGGGAACCTTAGAGGGAAAATTTTGGATGAAGCCTACATGGCATGGTACTCAATTCATCCACCTGCCACAAAGATGTAACATAATATGATGAAATATTATTTGTAGTTGGGGTAGAAATGTGATGTAAAGGAATACGTAAGTGTTTGACATTTTAGCAAGTGAAGGTTGATAATCAGAAACCATACATTAATATCCAGCCATTAAACATTCTTGAATGGAAATGGGAGCATATGAAGATTGACTTTATTACAATATTACCTAGTAAAACTAGAGGATTTGATGCAATATGGGTAGCAGTACATCTATTGACCAAGAGTGTTTACTTTCTACTAATTAGGGAGACGTTCTCGTTTGAAAGATTGGGAGAATTGTTTATTAAAGAGATTGTTGCATGACATGGTTCTGGATGAGATACCAAGTTTACATTTAAATTTAGGAAGAGATTTAACAAAGCAATAGGAACAAACTACATATTAATACAGTCTACCACTCTTAGACGGATGAGCAATCAGAAAAAACCATTCAAATGTTGAAAGGCATGCTTTAGGCGTGCATTATTGATTTTGTGGAAGCTACAATAAGCACCTGCCATTATCTGAATTCTCTTATAAATAATGGCTACCATTCCAGCATCTGCATGCTGCCATTCAAAAGGATATATGGTAGAAGGTCTAGGACCCCTGTGTGTTGGGGTGATAATGGGCTGTAAGAGTTGGGAAGTATTGAAATCATTAAGCACACAACTATAAAAAAGAAAAATTCAAGGCTTATATGAAAGCAGCTAAGGATAGACAATAGTCTTATGCTCATAGACGATGGAGACTAATTGAGTTTCAAGATGGTGATAAGGTGATCTTGAAAGTATATCCAAAGAAAGGAATCATATGTTTTAGTAGAAGATGAAAACTAAGTCTGTGGTATATTGGGCCATTTAGAATCACTGCTAGGGTTGGAAAAGTGGCCTATAGGTTGGAACTCCCTGATGAGTTAAGTGGAATTTATCCTAGATTCTATGTATCCCATTTACGTAAATGTCTAGCAAAAGTTGATGTTGTTATTCCCCTCGCTAATATTGAGGTGGATGAAAGACTGAATTACATGGAACAACCATTGATTATCCTATATCCAAAAGAGAAGCAACGAGGAAAAAAACAATTAGCCCAGATAAGGTGCAGTGAAAGAACTGAAAAGGATCACAAGCGACATGGGAATTGAAATAGGATATGAGATGACACTCTCCAAATATCTTCAAGGAATTACATGTTTTAGGGACGAAACATAAATTGCGGGGGGGGGGGGGTGGACTTGTAACATTAGGAATTTTCATTGATTGGATAAAGTGGAAATAAAAAGGAGGATGCAATTTTAATAAAAGATAAGGGACAAGAATATTTTGTAAAAAAAAAAAAAACCCTAAACCTCTTATCTATAAAAGGAAAAGGAACCGCCCCTCCCTTATTGCTTGCACTCAATGTTGTAGAATGTCAAAGATCAAGCTTAAAGGTATAAATTTCTCATATTTTTCATAGATCTAAGCTAGATCTAGGTTCGAATGATGATTATGATGTGGTTAAGTGATTAATGTTTGTAACTTTAAGCTGCATGCGTGCAGATCTAGGGATCGATCTTTTAGTTCTAGGGTCTGTTTGAGAGCTGTCAATGGTGAGTTCTAGATCCTATTATTTAAATGTTCTATCTTACTTTTAGGGCTAATAGGCATACTTTCACTATGTATTTTTATTAAAACTATAATTTTTCACGTAAAGGTGACATCTTTATATTTGGTTATGGTGCTCTAACATGATTGATGATGAAATAATTTACATGACATGTTTAGTAATGAACCCTAGCTAAATAAGGTTCGATCTTGTAGGACTGGTTAAGGGTGATGTAACAGTTTCACAAGGTTGGAGAGAACAAGCAACACTTAGGGGTCGTTTGGTTCACAGAATGTTTTGCAACAGAATTGGAATTGGAAATGGAATTAGAATTGCAATTGGAATGTTGTTGAAGTTGACAACGTTTGTGGTTGGTCAATTTTGAGTGAAATTGGAATTTTAATTTTGAACATTCCCATTGGATTGTTAAACATTCCATAGGTAAGTGGAAGAAATGTGAATTCCAACGAGTGAGGGAAAATTTTCCAATTCCAATTCCATCCGTTGACCAACCAAACATGATTTTGGATTGGAAATTTTCCAATTCCAATTTCAATTCTTAAGAATTCTTTGAACCAAACGTTCCTTAGCATATCAAATAGGGAACCGACAAATGAAACAAAAAACAAAGGTATATAACACAAGCAGAACACAAAGATTACTTTACAAGAATATGTATATTGCTCTCAAATGTTTTACAATTGTTACAAGGCTTAGTCCTAAGGACTGCTACCTGAGATACTTTATACAACATCCTACAGCCAACCATACTTTGAAGGCCAGCTGAAATACTAATCTAGACAACAAGATCAGTGTAAATTCAAAAGCCAGATTGCCTTTTGACTAGTGACTTTGACATGACATAACTTACATCCTTATCTATTACAAAAGGAATAAAAGTACAAAGTAGAAAATTACAAACTCTAAGACCTTAATTTACAGTTGACAAAAGTATGAAAATATCACCAACTTATATAAGTTGGTGAGTCTTCAGAGATTGTAGCGGAAAGTGGTTTAACTTTTGTCAAAAGTGTTTCAAATAAAGCATGTCTTCTCTGTCTTCAGAAGAAATCGGTTTCTTGGCTTCGGAAGACTTTGTCTTGAAGCTTCGGAAGAGTTCATCTTTGGTTTCGAAAGAAATTGTCTTTGGGTTCGCGAGATTTGACATTTAAAGAATTTGTTAGTGCTTTTGTCAAATCTTCTAAAGTAACTTCATTTGTACTTTAGTATGCATGCTGGAGCTTTTTGGTTTGCATCAGCCTCTAAGTTAACTCTTACAGATCTATTATGATAAGCATGATCTAATCAATAGTGGAATAGAAATGTTAAGTATGAGATCGAGTAGTAGGGTTGCGCACCCACAATAGGTGTGGAGGGAGTTAAATCTTACCTCACCCATGACATTTAAATAACGGCTCATGTTACCGGAATCTTTCTCCTTCACGAGAAAGATCATTACTAGCAAAAACATATTTAGTTGTGGAGCTTAATTGAATCAGCCTTACAACGTTCTATAAGTAAAGAAAAATACAATATTGAAAACATAAGTGACAATAATAAAACAAATAAAAAAGTAGAAAAAATGAAAGATAGGGAATTCGAAGGTGGCCCGTTCTTAGTTCATTGTATTGACTTTAGAAAGGTAGCTATCGGTCTGCCGATGAACACTCAGCCTATAGATTCTAAGAAAAATACATATTAAAATTAACATAGATTAATTTCACTTGTACTAGTATAGACTCGATATTTTAGCTGTTTTAACCATCTTGCCTAGGAATAAAAGGATTTTATTTACATAAATGAAATATGTATATATGTTAAACATTAAAGTTCAATTAAAAGATGGGAGAAAATGGAAGGGGGCAAGAAATTTGTTTCTACCAACACAGATGAAGTGAATAATGGTAACATGTGTACATGTAAATAATGCTAGTTTGTTATAAAAGTGAATATGATGAAGACATGTGACAGTTTACGTGACGCCTAGACATTCGACCTTTATTAGGAGTCAAGTGAACAAGAGTTACTCTTTTATTATAGGTTATAGATTTTATAGTCTAACTTATAAAAATTAATAAGCTGGTAACTTATAGGTTTAATTAAAGTTGTGGGGTAAACAATAAAAGGGCAATTAAACTTCATACAAGAGATGGGTTATACGGCAATTAAATATTTGAAACTATAATGAATAATTTATGATAAATACTATATTATTCATAATGAAACTATATTATTCATTAAATAATATCAAATCAGTGTTGTTAAATATATCATATAATAATTACATGTTGTTAAACAAAGTATAATCATTGGATATTATTCAAATATATAGCACTTATAAATAATAAGTTGTTTTGTATCTAGCTAGGGTAATCAAGAGCAAATGGAATACCTAGAGCTTTTGGGATTCCTTTTGGTTTTAATGATGTGGATTGGATGGGCTAACCATCGTTGGCACATCCACCTAGAAAAGCTGAGGTCGCTTCCGCCCGGGCCAAAACCATGGCCCGTGGTCGGAAACATCTTTCAGCTTGGCTTTGTAAAAGTGCCCCACAAGTCCTTCGCGCAACTGGCTCATGTCTATGGCCCCAACATCATGACCCTTTGGCTAGGCTCCATGTGCACCGTGGTCATCTCGTCCAAAGAGGCCGCACGCGAGATGTTCAAGAACCACGACGTAGTGCTCGCAGGCCGAAAGGTCTACGAGTGCATGAAAGGCGATTATGGGGACGAAATGGGGTCTATGATAACCGCGCAGTACGGGACAAACTGGCGATTGCTTAGAAGACTCAGCACCACTGAGTTTTTTCTAAACAGCAAGTTAGATGCCACTTCGTGCATCCGTAGTAGATGTGTAGACAAACTGGTGGAGTCTATACAAGAAGCTAGAGGCGACAGCATCGATTTGGGTCGGTTTTTGTTCCTGATGGCGTTAATCTGATAGGAAACTTGATGTTTTCGAAGGATCTTTTGGACCCGAAGGCGGAGAAAGGAGCCGAGTTCTTTTACCATGCGGGGAAGGTGATGGAGTATGCGGGTAGACCGAATGTATCCGACTTCATGCCGGTTTTAAAGGGACTTGACCCGCAAAGGATCCGAAAAAACATGCAGAATCATATACGTGAAGCTTTTCATATAGCCGGAGGTTTCATTAAGGAACGAATGGAATCGAAGGTTGACAAGAGAAGCAAAGATTATTTGGATGTGTTGTTGGAGTATCGTGGTGATGGTGTGGAAGGACCTTCTAAGTTCTCTTCAACAACCATCAATATTATTGTCTTCGTAAGTATAAATCTCACTTCCAAAAGCAACTTCTTTAGACGTAATGGGGCTTTAAGGCCGCATCGTAGCATCTTAAAACGTTCTTAAGCGTTATAGGTGGAAGGCGTTTCCATCATAACGTTATAACTTCTCATAAATCTTATAGTTGGCTAATGATCGAACGATATTAAGTGATTAACCATTACATAAGTTTTTAGAAAAAAAAAAAAAAAAAAAAAAGAAGAAATGCTGAGTTTGTGTTGATATAAAGTAAAGTGCCCTTAAGAGCGTTAACCATTTTATAGATAACTAGCTTTAGTAAACCCGTGTATTACACAGGTTGAATAAAAAAATATTAAATATATTAAAAATATTATTTAAAAATAATATTTTAAGATAATATATGATTAAAATTACGTATGAGTAAGAATTATAAGTAATAAAACAATAATATCATTTTTTATATATTTTTTTGAGTTTTTAAAAAATAAATTAAATATTTTGTTTCAAGACAAACCATTTTTAAAAAAAAAATATCATTTATAAAATTTCCTTACTATAACTTCCGATTTTAATTATTTTTTATTTATAAAAAATTTACTTGTTAAAAAACTAATTTTAAAGTATTTTGTGTTTTTAATAAAAGTTTGATATATTAAAAAATTTTCTTTTGTAAAAGTTTGTTTCTATAGAAATAACATTAGTAAAAGCATCTATTTCTTAATTTACCAAAAAACTATTATCGATTAAAAAAGAATAAATAATATTATTAGTAATTAATGCAGCTATTTAATATGAGAGAGAAGCGGGAAAATTTTGATAAAAATGAATGTGGTATTGACAAGTGACACCCATAGTTACCCTTTTATTAGAGTAGTAAGATATTTTTTTATAAATTAATGTAAACTTTAAATTCTATAACCTTTAAAGACAGAATAAAATTTCTTGCAAGTTCATTGCAACTACTTTTCCAATATAAATATATGTCATTCCTGTCAAGTTCAAACGAAAAATATGTGTGGAATATACCAAAAACAAAACGAGTGATTAATGTGTAACAAATAACAATTTTACTTGTATCATCTATCATGGTATTGAAGGGAGACCTATGGGTACATTCAAACACGCGCCTAGAAATGGAAACGATAAGAACTGAGGAGGAATTTGTTATTTTAAAATTCCAATCCTGTTTGATGTTAAGAAATAAGTATTTGTTTGGGTTGGTAATGTTTCTTTTCATTCCGGACTTATTTTGTTTCATTTGATAGCTAGACTATATATTGTTATTGTTTTATATGCAATGAGTATTAACACATCCAGTGTAGAATCTTATTTTTATATATAACCAATCATTGTTTATTGACTTAAAATAGAATTTTTTTTTTTTTTTTTTTTGAAATTGTATATTTTGTAAAAACCTAGATAGAAAACGGTAATTTGATTAGAACATTTTAGTCAATGGTAATACCGTCCATTTCAAAACGGTTTCTTCACAAACACAGCATCCAATCATTGGCTGTTCGAAGCAGCTCTTGGAAAGCAATGCTATTAGGCTTGGATCGGACCGATCGGACCGGGATTCGGTTAGGCCACAGGTCCGATCCACCTCAAATCGTTTTTACATTCAAGAACCAGCCGGTTCGAACTGGTTTGGCGGTTGGATCGGGAACCGGGTCGGACCAGATTTTCAACATTTTATTTTTTTAGATTTTAATAGGTTAAACGGGTAGGTCAGATAATAAATTACCTTGTTTGATATATAATTATTGTTGAGTTTTATAATAACTATAAACATATACATATAAAAAACTTATATTGAATTATATAGCTAGATATAATATACACATATATATAATTATAACATCATTCGGTTTTTAAATCTGGTCCGACAATTCAAATAGTAAAGTGACCGGTTCACTGTCTGATCTGGTTCTTTGAATATTGTTGGCAAGAGCTGCTTCTGTTTTCATTTCCACTCTGTTTGCTCTATTTGCACTTCGTTTGCTCAGTTTCCACTCTTAGCAGGACTGTCTTAGAAAGCAAATAAACTTTTATTAGCATATGGCTTTATAAGCTACTTTTGCTAGTTGTAACTTATAAAAATAATATGTGTTTAAATTGTTACAAGTGAAATGTCATTTATGATTAGGATAAAAATAATAATTGTTAAAAAAGTAAATGAACTTTCAATAAAATAGATCTGAAACGCTAATTTACTTCGAAGAGGCAGTTTGAATCTTCAGTAATGGAATCATCTAGCTAAAAGCTAAATCAAACTGATATATAATTTAAATTGGATTGATTTAACTGTCAATTATAAGATTTCATATTGCTCGAATGAAGTTGACCGTAAGTCGGATCTAATTAAATCAGGAAATGTTCACGGCGGGGACTGATACAACTACAAGTACGTTAGAATGGGCTATGGCAGAACTTCTACACAACCCTTATGCATATGAAAAATTACAGACGGAAGTCAGAAATCTTGTTCCTCATAAGGAAAAACTTCAAGAAAAGCACATCGACGATCTTCCCTACCTAAAGGCAGTGATTAAGGAAACTCTTAGGCTTCACCCGCCGCTCCCTTTCTTAGTTCCACACAAGGCAATGGAATCATGCACAATGCTAGGGTATAACATTCCAAAGGAAACACAAGTGCTAGTGAACGTATGGGCGATTGGGCGTGACCCTAGAACATGGGAAGACGCATTGAAGTTTAAGCCAGAGAGGTTTTTGGACCATGATAAGATGGTTGATTACAAGGGCCATAACTTTGAATTCATCCCATTTGGTTCTGGTCGAAGAATGTGTCCGGCTGTTCCCCTTGCTTCACGTGTTCTTCCGCTCACTTTAGGCACGCTCCTGCACAAGTTTGATTGGGTTTTGGGTGATGGACTTAAACCCAATGAGATGAATATGAATGAAAGAATGGGTATAACTCTTAGGAAAGCTATTCCCTTGAGGGTTATACCTATACAATAAAAGATTTGTCTGTTAATTAATGTTGTTTTTGAGTTTGAATTTGAAAGTTGGCATGTATAAATAGTTACATGATTGGTATTTATATTATTAATTAGCCTTATTCTTCATATTTATTTAGTTTTTAAAAATCATTATTTTAGGAAATTATGTTTTCCCTCCCAAATCTATATATATTAGTCACAAACCTCCATATTTTTCAACTAATTACAAACAGATTTTTAATATTTTCAGCCACCTTTTGTTTGTTTTTTTCCACGATTCTATTATTCGTCATTTATCAAACTATTACAGTATGTAAAATCCAGAAAGTAGTGCATTGATCTTCTAATATGGCTGTCGTGTATTTTTTTTATATGTCACCTTTCTGTAAGTACTAACGAATTCAATACATTTTCGTTGTACAATAAAAAAATTATGTAAACATAAAACATGTATCATAATGGGATTATAATACATTAAAAATTTTTGATACATATATGGTAAATCCAAAGAGTAGATCATCTTCTAATGTGAGTGTCAGGTAATTTTTTCATGTGTCAGTTTTTTGTAAGTGCTAATGAATTTAATATATCTGGTTGTATAATACTAATGTTATTGTAAACAAGAAACCTATATGATAATGTGATTAGTGTGCATTAAAATTTGTTGGTACACATATTAATTAGTTGCTAATACAAGCGCTTAATATTAAATTCATCTGTGAAGAATACAGCACCCCATGTGCTTGCTTTCTTTTGGGTAGCTAACATTTAATATGATGTATTTGTACACTACAAGAAAAAGAGTCTATGACGACTAGACCTATGGCGACGACATTGTGTAGTCGCTATAGGTCACCCTATCGCGACGACATGTCGTCGTCATAGGGTCAGTGTGATTTTTGGCTACTGCAGCCCTATGGCGACGACAAGTTGTCGCCTTAGTGGTACCCTATCGCGAGGACAAAAAGTCATCGTCAAATTTGGTCGCCATAGATCGTTTTATTTTAATTTTGATTTATTTTAAATCACACGAGACAAGAAAAAGCTCTTGTGCACCCTGTGGCGACGACATGTCGTCGCAATAGGGTAAAAACAAATTTTTATTTTTATTTTCATCTAAATAAGTTGAAGGGAAATATGCTCGCCTTTTATGAAATATCTATGACGACGACGTCGTCGCCATAAGGTGCAAAATTTTTTAAGAATTAAATATTTATAAAAATAATAATTTTAATTATTAATATCATTATTAATAAAAATTTATGTATCATTGCTATTATTAAAAGTATTATTGTTTAGGTATTATTATAATTATAAGTCATAATAATAATATAACAAATATTATATTAATTAATTATAATTATAGATAATTTGTGTCAGTTAGAATCAAATATATTTAAGTTTATGATTAAGTTTATATTTAACAATAAGTTATGCATTTTTTTGTCCATTAATTTTTTTTATTATTTCAAAATTATGGTAGAAAATATTTACAATTTTTAAACGTTTTTGTTTGTTAAACAAAAACCAAAAAAATTACATTTTGTTGTAAATCCCAAAAATTAAAAAGTAAGAAGAGAGGGAAAATTTGATTTCTATTGATTATGGATACCATAAACAATACATACAGTATATATTATTATACAATGATCAATTCCTAAAGACCATAAACATTGGGTAGGACCTCAAATAAGTTGTATTTATATCACTCTCTCTTAGATATTTTATATATACACTACTGTCACACCCTGCCACTATGGCGTGATCGATTGTATCAACATATGCAGCGGAAACTAAATACATGAAAAAAGCTTCTTAAAATTTTACAACCTTTTAAATTTTTTACAATAATATAAAGGTTATGTCTATGACCTAGGTGTCAACTTCAAACTAGGGTTCTAGTTCTAAACAAAACCAGCTAATCAAGTTATCTTTTAACTAAACCTCATTTGGAATACAAAGCACAAATGGACTTTAAACTTCAAGATTCTGGCAAGTAGATTTCATGATATGTCATCCATGACCATTTCATGTCTAAACCAAACCTGTGCTTTCCAAACTAATTTAGACTTCTGACAAACCAATACCATTTCTCATATTAAGACCTTCATATGCTTTCACAATTGACCAAACACTTTACCATGTAACTTAATAACCTGTATCACGAGCTAAAACACGTCAACAATAATGATTTTGGTGAGTCATAACCAATGACTTTAAAACAGTTAGACAATATAACCATGTGTGTGCAAGCAAAACTATTTATCAAATGAAGTCTCACATACGCCCTCCAATGAGGGTAGTGTCTGTCAACATATATGCCACTTCCAGTTTCATAAAATTGATGGTATGTAGGTTAAAGGCATCCCTGCCGACCGTATCTCAAGGCTTGACAACATTCGAGTATGAGGCATCTCCTAGGGAAACTTCACTGTAACCAATCCCGTAGGATTACAACCTTGTGATTCGAGTGTCAGGCATCTCCTAGAGTCTATCTTCATACCAAACCTAAAAGTACGGCCCTTCTACCTAGATGGATTCAACTAAGCTCACATATATCACGAGGTAAGAACAAGTGTCACTCTATGTAATGACTTACTATTGTGCCCAATGTCGCTCCTCATGTACACTTTCCACATGCCTTAATAATTTGGCTATGACTAATAGTGACCCACACTGGACACACATAGTTGTGCTACGCTTATCCACAAGAGAAAATTTTAACTTGCAACCACACACGCATCAAAACATTTCAACAAAATGTTTAATCAGCTTGAATACCGCCCCAAAAGCAATTAATAGAAGGGAACATTACACATCTAGATGAGCTTGCAGATAATCCAAATAATGGCCCACAAGCATTAACGAGCACAGTGCAACCCTGAACACATATTCCATGCAAATCATGCCTTATAACTTTGAGCGTGTAACCCGCGAGTTCAACACCCAAGCTGGCTAAGTGACCTGTCCTAGTTATGTTCATGACCTAGACCTGGAATCTCCACGACTCCTTTTTTATTTACAACACAAGCTCATGACGAACATGCATCAATGACCGAATGTTCATGAACGTGCTCAAGCCCCAAGATCAAACCATCAAGTATCATTCATCTTTAGAAGCTTGGTTCAATAATCATGCATATTCTCTTTGATTAGTACCAACATATTCCCAACTCCCACTCGTTTCATAAAACATTACGAGTTTATTGGAATCGATGTTATATTATTTGCATATGATACTCTTAAGTTATTAAAGTTTGTTTAATACCGATAAAAATACATTTCAGTTTAATCCAACTTGTATATAAATATACCAATTCAATCTTGATAATTATTGTTTCTTCATAATTATGTGTGTGTGTGTATATATAGGCGTAGGATCCAATAAAAACATAATTTTTATAAAAACTGTAAGAACCACTAACTTTTGCCATGTGGATTATTTGATGTCTAAGCTGCAGGGGTAATTTAGGCATAGTAATATTCTTTGTTTTAACACCTTCTTATTTTATGCTAATCCTATTTATTAATTTTCGGTTACATTTAATTCCTAAAATATCTCTAATTATATTTGATCATATCTCTTGTAGTATGAATAATTTATCTTCTTTTTTAATGCTTAAATGAAGTCATCAAATAATAAAATCGTTAAAAAATTTTCATTGTATAACATCGATCAAAACTTTTTGTATGGTAACACTATGAAAGTTTATAGCTTATTTTAATGATTTATAACAACTGTTTTGCAAATTTTAATGTTCATATCTTTTAACAAACGAATTGATACTATGCCACTATAAGCTTTTTGAAAGGATTATAGAAGAGGCTGATGCATCCAAAACACTCAAGATGCTCCTGCATGCATGCACTTTGTGCATGGTGGAAGTTACTTCGGAAGTTTTACACGCTGCAAAGAAAAATGCTCTAAGTGTAAAATCTTCCGAAGCCAAAGACCAAATCTCTCCGATGCAAATATGAAGTCTTCGAAGCTTAGAAGACAAAGTCTTCCGAAGCCATGAAGATAGAAGACTAATTTCTTTCGAAGACAGAGAAGACATGCTTTCTCTGATCTACTTTTCAGATAGCTGACTAACTTTCCGCTGTCACTCTGAAGACTCACCAACTTACATAAGTTGGTAAAAAAGTATCCATGCTTTAGGAAACTATAGATTATGGTCTTGAGTCTGTAACTTTCCACTTTATATACTTTTATCCTTTTTGTAATATATTAGAATGTGAGCTATGGCATGTCATAGTCACTAGTCAAAAGGCAATTTTCCTTTTGACTTTACATTGATTGTTGTCTAGATTAGTGTTTCCAGCTGATCTTTAAAGTATGGCCGGCTATAGGATGTAGTATAAAGTATCTCAGGTCCTTGTATTTTGTTTCTATGCTTTGTAACACTTGTAAAATAACTTGAGAGCAATATACTTAATCCTTGAAAACCATTCTGAGTTGTTGTTCTTGGTTCTGTCTCATTTGTTTGCTTGTGTTCCTAAGTATCATACAGAGGTTTTAGTTCCCTATTTGATGTGTTAAGTCTTTATGTCTCTCCTCATTGTGAGACTGATTGTATGACCCCCTTTAACGGTCCTGTACTTTATTTAATGTATTTTATAACGAGATTTTTAAATACGACCGATTGTTTATGATATCTTTTTCTTGAAATTTATCATTTTGTAAAATAAAGAAATGTGTTATTTTTTATTATACATAATGATATTTCAATTTCTTGTATGTTCAAATAATTATTTCTTAGCGTTTGATGATAATTATGTTGTGATTTCATAAGTAGTTCCGAAGTGCTATTTACAAGTTTATTGCGCTATTATCCAATTATTCTAATAAGCGAAATCTCACATTACACTTATGATAGTAGATTTATTGAAAGTAGCACCACGTAAGTAGCATACTGTAAAGTAGCACGCTATTATACACAATGTAAATATATAAAATAGTATTGTGCAAAGTAGCATTATGTAAATTATATAAAGTAGTATTATGTAAATGGTATTTTGTAAACTATTATTATGTAAAATAGCACTGTATATAAGTAGCACAATGCAAAATATGTAAGTAGCATACTTTCTAAATACGTATATAGCACCATATACGATAGTAACACTATATACATCTTATATTAGCAATGTTATACTGCATACTTTTGAAAAATTTTTAAATAAATGTTATTTTTTTTAAAAATATAGCAATATGCTACACATATTAAAGAGAAATACATTCTTAATTTTACAGTATAATTTTTTTAAAAAATAATAAAGTATATAAAAGTTACTTTAGTTTTAAAGAAGTTGGTGGAAGTAGTTTTAATTTTTTTTTTATAAAGTCAAACCCATTGAAGATTTATAATTTTATAGACGTTATAATTATCTTATTTTTATTAGCACTAATTATTATTTGCCCTTATTCTCATTAATTATTAAACTATTGAAGATTGATTACTTGTTATGAATCTTAGCCTTCAATTTATGAAGATCAAGAATAGGTTGGACTCACCTTAGATTAGCTTTTGTTTACGTTTAAATGTAATAGGTTAAATGTTAGTTTACTTTTGTAAGTATGTTAGTTATTTTGTTTTGCTGCCTAGCGAAACTATGAGCGAACTGTAGTTTCGCTCATAGTCTGCAGTCTGTTTCTCCCGGCGAAACTGTGTTTCTCAACCAGGCGAAACTAGGCTTGGGCATGATAGTTTCGCTAACGGCGAAAGTGTTAGCGAATCTATCAACTCGATATATAGAATTTGTTTCTTTCATTGTAATCTAACCTTGCAAAATCCTAATTCGTCTTTTTCTATTAATTGTATTGGATTTGAGTTTTGTTTATTTTGAATACTTTGGTCAATTCTTTATCATCAAATGTTTCTATTGTGTATGTGTTAGTGATATGAACAATTCTCTCAATCAATTGTATTGTTATTTGATCTATTTGGACCAACAAAATGGTATCAGAGCCTTTGTGCTTTTGATGTTTGGTTTTTGGTTGGTTGAGTTCAATATCACTATTCATCAATTCCGGATCAAATTGAGTGTATTTGATATGGAATTTGATTGAAATGGATTAGTTCTTGGTTGAGAAAGCTTTGGTAATCATCAGATCTCAAGTTCATTGAGATTGAGTGATTTTGGATTTATTTGGTGTGAAGAAAAAGTTTATAGATTCATCATCGCGAAATTACAGTTCAATAGCAAAACTGTGAGCTTTAACCTGCGAAACTACAAGTGTTTTGCTTATTGTGATTGTTTTTGCAAACTCTACGAAAGTACCATATAGAACGAAAGTTCAACAGTGTTGTGATCCATCATCAAGCGAAATTGGGCCGAATTTACATTTGAACGAAAGGTAGTTCAAGCTAGTTTCGAGCGAAACTGTCTGCGAATCTAGCAAAATCAATCAGTTTGCTAGCTAATCTGCTGTCGAAATTACCGCGAAAGTATCAGCGAAATTACTGCATTCCAGCGAAACTACTGATTATTCTGCGAAATTATCAGGTCTAAGATGACAACTCTCAACCTTGCTGATTTGGATGAGTGTGGCACCTAATAGACCCCGAGAACTGATCAATGGAGATAATTTTGAGGATTGGAAGAGATGCCTGAAAGCATTCTTTACTCACGGATCATAATCAGGGAATCAATCATCTGGTCCACACATTTCGACTGTTACTGTTGGAGATGTCATCTCTCAAAACAAGGACCCAACCACGTTTACTGAAAGGGATCTAAAGTTGATTGATAGGGATTAGAAAGGATTTGGAGCTTTAACTTGTGTCTGCACCAGATATTTACAGCATTTTGCTTGATGGAAAAATAAAAGGAAAGGAAAATATGATGGAGTTTACCGGACCGTTATTGGACAGTGGCCTACTGGCTACAAGCTTCTTCTTCTCCCAACACTATTTCCCTCTCTAAAAAAACACACACAGACTATGTGTGAGTTTGCAGGAAATGAGGGGAAAAATAAAAGGAAAGGAAAATATGATGGATTGATGGGTGGTATTCACATCATCCATTTTACACCGAACCGCATACGAACTTATTTTGTTGATTTTATGTTTTTTATTTTTATTCCATGAAAATTAAAATTATATAACAAAATTGAAAAAATATTCTCAAACTATTTATTTCTTTTGATATTATTTATCTTAGCGATAAACTAAATCAGAACACATTAATATAACGTATTTGATATGTTTAATCATTTTACGCACTTCTTTAGATGAACCATCATAATTTTACGCATTTCCAAAGCTATCTTTGCCGAGATGCAAAAAAAATGTGATTGCTAATGCTTGAAAGAAGTTTATTATGTACCCGAGATTATACAGCTGATTTTAATGGTGCTCATCAAGAGTTGCTATTTTTAGGTCTACCACATACTCTATGATGATTATGAAGAAAGATATCTTCATGTCTCATGGGTGCTCGTGGTAATGTAAGGAAAGGAAACCATTTTGCTAAACTTGGTCAATTTTTAATGACTTCCAACCAACAGTTCAATAGCTAAACACAAGAAGCTGAAGACAACCTCGATCTGAACCTACTGATCTTCCTCAAGAACTCTTGTTTATATTCTAGGAATTTTAGCTCAGTGACAAAGTTAACATCTGATGAGGAGATTGATAGTTGGTTTGATAATGATTCTGATTTTAAGACTGTGAGTGACGAGATAGGCAATGTGCCTTATATCCTACAGGAACGAAGCATAGTGCTAGAAACTCTAGAGTATCGCAGCTGAGGATATAGTTGCTGATTTTGTTCCTTAGGATTCACCTGCTACCAAGAAAAAGAAGACAGTAGCAAAGAAGAAAACATCTGAGCCTAGTACACGTGGTAGGGGTAAAGGTCATGGAGTTATTTTAGAAACCAAGAACCTTGTGACCATTGTTTCTCCAACACATGATATACTTGCTTCTAATCCTACTATGACAGTCAGTGAATATGTTCACATTGATATTCATGTATCTGCATCTAAAGGTACTAATACTACTGTAATGCGTAGTACTAAAGAAATCTAAAGTACACCCCCAAGGGATTAAGATAAGGAGTTGACCTATGATGTTGAACAGTTGATTAGTACACATCCAGAGCACATAAGAGCTGCTAGAACTTCTTCTGATTCTCCACATGTTACACCAGTACTTATTAAACAAAGAGTTATTGGAGAAAGAAGTTTTCGAGAAGACAAAGGCTATCAAGATTTTACAGTTGGATTCTGAACAGAAATAAACAAGAATCAAGGCACTTGAGCATCAAATTCAATTCTTATAGACTATGTCTAGATCATGGAAAATCAGATCAAGTCTTTCACGCTAAATCTTCTTCTGAACCTAGTCAAGTTGATCAACCTGGTACTTCTTATCATGGATAATCTAGTAAACAAAAGAATATGTTAATCATGAACCAATGGTTGAAGCTGAGACACAATACTAGGATGTTTTAAGATCATGTCTCAGAGCCAATTTCTAAAACTGTTTTTGAGAACATTATTGTAACTCTGAAGCATGTAGTTCGATTTGTGGAAGAAAAACTGAAGATGATGATGGATTAGATAGAATTGATTTTGACTTTAGCAATGATGATGATGATAAAAACAAAGATGATGATGATGATGATAATGATGGGTGATGGATGGTGAAAATGATGATAAGGGAAGAAAAAGAAGGATGATGGAAATGATTATCATCAAGGAGGCGATAGGACTCATCTACTCGTCCTCTTGTACATCAGGTGCTGACAATGTCTTCGGAACAAGTTCTGATGATCCAGAGGACTATGAACCTTTAGATCCAACTACTGAGTCGTTGTACGAAAAGTAATTCTACACATTTTAACAACAAATCATGGCTGAGAAATCTGATGATGATTTGGGTCCTTTGACGATTTAGAAGACCCCGTGGACTATAATGACATATTTGGAAAGAGCTTGAATAAATGTTTTCGGATATTTTATTTGAAAATGGGAAGGTTCCATTAGATTCTGGAGAAGAGCAGCATACTACTCAAACTACTGATCTGAAGTACAGATTGCATTAAGAAAGTTGGAAACATTCTAGTTCTTGCTCCTCTACCTCCTACTTATGTGCATACATTAGGCATTTAATGCCTTTTACTAAATATGGAAATTTAGAGCTGTGTTGAGTTGGGCGTATGATGGGAAAAAAGAGAGATGCATGTGATTAAACGCAAGGGTGGAGCTATAGAGTACTTAAAAAATGAGCATGATTTCATACTCTCGGAGGAGCTTCGAACCTATATGTTATAGGAAGAGTTCCTTTGTTAATGCGAGAACTATGGCAAAGCCAACTAGATTAGAAACATGATCCGGCGCCAAAGCAAGACAAACTTCAAGGACTTCAAAAATGCTAAATCCAAAGTTATTAAAGATGAGACAAGACTTGATCAAAACATAAACAAGCCGATGAAGAGTTAGAGTGTTAGACATCCAAGATATGCGCGCAAGATTCCAATCCATGCTCCTATGCCGTTAACAGTTTGTCTAAACTAATGAGATAGATATGTGAAAAAAAATACTCGTCATGCAATGATCTATTGTGTAGATAAAGAATTCGTATCATCGACTCTATGATCTCTGAAGTTTGGACCCAAAGATTTGATGAGGCTTCAAGCTTGTCCTAATGAAGCTGATGTATCTGTGCACTCATGTAGCTCAATTTGGGTGGTTGATTACAAAGGATCTAGATAACAAGATGTATGCTTATCGGGGCAGTGACAAGGTTGAAACATGGACTTTTGAAGACTTTGAAGGTTTGATCACCAAGCTGCGGGAGATTGTAGGGATTGAACCTAGAAGCTCAGGAAATCAAAATATTATTTTGAAAACTGTTCATGCAAGAACTTAGATCCACGCGAGAAGATAGTTCTTGCACAAGACCTTTTGGTTATGTATATATAGTGTTGCTTAGTTCATTGTAAGAATATGGAGCTTTTGACATCCTGATAGGTGTGAGAATTGTAATCATTTTGTATCATTATCAGAGAGCAAAACAAAGAGATTTATTTACTTGTTCTTGTTTGATCTTACTTGTTACATTTTCTTGCTCAATTCGTTTACCGTTAGGATTT
>JACCIZ010000443.1:0-65475 GCA_025506415.1 Flaveria robusta
AAGTCACATTGGCTAACTCATCAACTATTCTAATTCTGAATTGTATACTCTATAAGCCTTGGCTTGAGAAGAGTATCCAATAAGTATCCATCATCTGCTTTTCTCATCAAATTTGGCTATCTGATCTTTGGTATTCAAGATTGTGCAAGGACAGCCAAATGATCTGAGGAAACCAATGAAAGGTCTCCTTTTGTGCCACAATTCATAAGGAGTCTTACCATGAGTCTTAACTACTAAAACTCTGTTTTGCACATAGCAAGCAGTGTTCACTGCTTCTGCCCAGAAGATGATAGGCAGTTTAGAGTCAGACAACATGGTTCTTGCAGCTTCAATTAGTGTCCTGTGTCTCCTCTCAGCAACACCATTTTGCTAAGGAATCCTGGCAGCACTATATTGTCTTGTAATTCCCTTTTCATCACAGAATGTATCAAGGATTTGGTTCTTAAATTCATTTCCTTGATCACATCTTATGGTCTTGACTTTGTGATCAGATTGATTCTCAATCTTCAGAATGAAATTTTTTCAAGATTTCAGGAGTCTCATCCTTAGTTCTAAGGAAAAAGACCAAGTAATCTAGTAAAATCATCTGTGATCACTAAACACATGAGGGTCCTTCCTAGACTCATTACACTGGTGGGGCCAAAAGATCCATATGTAACAAGTGTAGGGGAGTAGTGATGGAGTTTTTTTCCTTTCGCTTGTGAGATACCTTATGCTGCTTCCCTTTCAGGCATGCAACACAATGATCATCACTTGTAAACTCTTTCTTTGGAATTTAAGTTACCAAATCATTCTTAATTAATTTATTCAAGTTTTTAAAGTTTACATAGCACATTGTTTTATGCCAGAGAAAAGACTCATCACTATTTGCTTTAGACAGAAAGCAAGACACTTCTCCTGAAAGGAAAGTTTCATGCAAATCCGTCTTGTACATGTTCCCTTTCCTTTGGGCTCTGAGCAGCATATGCTCCTGAGGAATGACCATCCTGGGCTTGAGAACAATGCACTCATGCTTAGTAAAGAGCATATTGTGTCTTTGATCACAAAATTTGGATACACTCAGTAGATTGAATCCAAGATCCTTGACAAAGTTTACATTCTCAGTGCAGAGCTTACCATTTGTGACCATGCCCCTTCCAGTAATGTAACCTCCTGCATCTCCTCCAAAAGCAACAGACCCTCCATCAATTTTCTCAAAATTTTGAAGTAGAGAGGCATTGCTTGTCGTGTGCCTGGAACAACCACTGTCAATGATCCACACATTCTTGTTGGTCTTTAGCTGTTCCTGCATAAAAAGAGATGATTAGTTACATTTGGAAACCTAAGCCTTACTGGTCTTGGGCTCATTAGTATCAACAGAAGACAATGCAATAGTAATTGATCCTATGTTCAAGCTTTGAGGATCAGCAGCTGTTGTTGATAAAGAACTTTTAGTCACATAGTCTTTCTTTGTCTTCCACATCACCTTTGGAAGATTAGACTTGACCTCCAAAACTTCAGAAGTTTTGACAGCTTCGGAAGTTTTGACAACTTTGGAAGTTTTGGAGACTGGACCTTCGGAAGATCTTGCTTTCACTGCAACAGGCTTCAGTACTTCGGAAGCATTCCTTTCTTCTGAGACCAATTTTTCTTCCGAAGGCAAGTTTTCAATTGTCTTCTTCTTCACTTTGGAGCTTCCGAGAGGAAAAGCTTTTCCTTCAGAAGCTGGCTTCTTCTTGATCTTCTTAGAAGTTTTCTTCTTGATCATGTGGATAGTGCTTTTAGGATTGTAAATGCAATCCTTAGCCAGATGAGAAGTACTACCACACATGACACAATCCATCTGCATTCTTCTAGAAGTCTTCCTTTGAGAGCAAGAATGATCTTGATCACTTTCCATTTCCATCTTCTTCTTCACAGATGAAGTAGCAAGCCTTTTAGGGAGTGACGTGCTGCTGGAAATGGATGGTTTAGGTTGTGCAGCAGTGGTACACAACAAATCAGCCCTCTTTTTGTTGTTGGGATGAGTTTGACAAGAACTAGAACCCCTGGTACTAGGATTCATAGTTAAGTCTTCAGCCTTTGCCACTTCAAATCCTGTGGAGATGAACAATTGTTTCTGCTTAGAGTTGAAAGTGGCCTTGATCTCTTGAGCTTTCTTGGACTTTCTCTTGGCTCTTCTGATCAAGTTCTTCCTCTTGGACTTTGTCAACCCAACTGGATTTCTCTCCTCAGGAGAATAGTGACCCTTCTTAGGATGATCTTCTTCACTCTTCTCAGATCCATCCTTCACTATCTCCTCTTCATCCTTTGTAAGGCCCCGTTCCCGGAACACTCACAGTTGGATATTCATCGCACATAATGTTTCAAAATCACATCAAAATTTATTAAAAGCACTGCAGCGGAATAATTTAATGAAACCATTTCATATATTAATAATTACTGTTTGCAACATTAGTAAATTACAAATCATCATTTGGTTTCATTTCTACACAAAAGCATCATTGTTACACAAAATGGATGCCAACCAAAACTAGCCAAGTAGCTTCGCCTCGTGCCATCCTCAGCAACCATTACCTGCCAACTGAAAATACATAAAAGTCAGCGTTGCTGAGTGAGTTCTAGTTTTATAATAGAAATACTTTACTTTCGTTTAGAAAACCTTCCTTTACTTTCATTTGCGATCATACATCATATGTACATACATATAATATTTATTATTATCTTTCATCATCATTCATAATCGTACGTCATTCGTTCTTTCATCATTATCTTTCACTTTCATTCGGACCAATGCCATGTGCTATACCCCGAACATTATGCACGAAGCTGGTTACTGGGCTGAAGTCTATAAATAGACTCCTAACATTGTGCACGAAGCTGACTCCAGTACCTGGGGCAAGCGACAAGGGTCCCATACATTTGGTCAATCACAAGGATTAGACCCCCGTGTGCATCCTTCTGGGTTAGCTAAACCGCACACAGTTGAGCTAACACCCTTCATTGGGTATGAACCTCCTTACATTTGCTTGCAAGACTCTTCTTTCATTCTTTATGTTCCACTTTTCATTAACATTAACTTCCGCTTACATTATATAATACTTTACGTTTATTAGCATAATCACACCACGTAAAGCCACGGAATAATACATAATAGGGAACATAAAGAAAACAAGCCATAAACATGCATAACATCAGCATATAATCATCACACATCATCCCCGGAAACATCCCAAGTCTTAGCCTAAAAGTCCTTCTTTCCCGAAAATTTCAGAAAATTTTCTAAGTCTTTAGGCGCATGAGCACTATGCAGGCGCACGAGCACTATGCTGGCGCACGAATACTTAGGCGCATGGGCGACTCAGGCGCATGGGCACTATACGGGCGCATGGCCAACACTTAGGCGTCTGGACAACTTTCTAGGCGCATGGGTACTATGCAGGCGCATGAGCCTGGTTTAGGCGCATGGACACTTGGGCGTTCTGGGAGGCTTAGATGCATGGGCATACTTAGGCTCCTGGGCATAATCCTAGGCGCATGGGCACTATTTGTGCGCATGAACCTTGGGCGTTTGGGTACTGTTTGGGCGCATGATCTCAGGCACATGGGCACTTAGGCGCAAGGCCAACTACTTTTCTAACTACCATCATTTTCAGACCTCAAATCATCAATCGAACTTGTTCTAGCCTAGTTTCGAGCATACTAAGCATTTAACGAGCATAAAATCACGAACAAAATCATAAATTTCCCAAACATACACCCTCCCAACAGGGCACATACACATACATACGGGTACACACACAAATTTCGTAAAATCGTTTATGCATGCATTTCCAGCCCCAAATCAGTTAAAACATTTAAAAACGGGGATCTAGAACTTATCTCTTCCAACTTTCGAGTAAGACAACCTTCAAACCCGAATGCTTATGAGCTCAAACACCTAAAAACACCAAAACACACAACCGAACACACACACAAACACATAAGCACATACCCGAAGCTGAAATGCAGCCATGAACACCCCAAAATCAGAAAACTAACCTGAATTTAGCTTCTTCTTCTTCCTCTCTCTAGAACCGAGAGAATTCTCTGCTCTCTCCCTCTAGAAATCCAAATGAAGTTGATTGAACATGGGTGTGGGCGGCCACACCTCCTTTTGAACATATTAAATATAAAGTTTGTCCCATATACAACTTTAACCCCTCAACTTGGGTTATTTTGCTATTCTTTCTTTTTCTTCTCTTTTCTCTTCTTTTAAAATTTCCGGGTGTTACAAGTCCACCCTCCTTATATAGGTTTCGTCCCCGAAACCTGTCACTCCTCGAACAGCTGAGGATAATGCTGTCTCATCTCCTCCTTAGGTTCCCATGTAGACTTGGATCCCTTTCTATGTTTCCACTGTACTCGCACCAAGGGAACCACTTTATTCCTTAGCCTCTTCTCTTTCCTGTCAATGATTGCCACCGGTTGCTCCACATAATTGAGCCATTCGTCAACCTCAATGTCCTCCAGTGGTACCACCATATCCTCATCAGCTAAGCACTTCCTCAGATGAGATACATGGAATGTCGGGTGAATTCCACTTAACTCATCGGGCAACTCCAATCTATAGGCCACCTCTCCTACTCGAGCAATGATTCAGAAAGGCCCTATATACCTCGGACTCAACTTGCCCCGCTTGCTAAACCGAATGAAACCCTTCCAAGGTGAAACCTTCAACACCCACCTTGAATTCAATCGGTCTACATCTCTTATCGGCATACGACTTCTGCCTATCTTTGGTTGCCTTCATAAAGGCTTTGATCTTTTCCAGTTTCTTAGTCGTAGCCTTGATCACTTCGATGCTTCCCAACTCCTTCTGACCAATATCACCCCAACATACGAGCGTCCTACATGTACTACCGTATAGCATCTCATAGGGTGGCATACCAATGCTGGCATGATAACTGTTATTGTATGAGAATTTAGCTAACGGTAAGTGTTCGTCCCAACTTCCTCCAAAGTCAATGACGCATACCCGAAGCATATCCTCAAGCGTCTGAATGGTCCTTTCTGATTGACCATCCGTTTGAGGATGATAAGCCGTACTAATATGTAACCTCCTCCCCATCGCATCGTGGAATCTCTTCCAAAACTTGGATGTAAACCGAGTGTCACGGTCAGACACAATAGACACCGGTACACCATGACGAGTCACAATCTCCATGATGAACAGATCCGCTAATCTCTCGGATGAATACGTTTCACGGATCGGTAGGAAGCGAGCACTCTTCGTCAGACGGTCGACTATCACCCATATGGCATCATACCCTCTTGCCATTCGCGACAGCTTCGTAATAAAATCCATGGTGATATGCTCCCACTTCCACTTGGGTATATCCAAAGGTTGGATCTTCCCGTATGGCTTCTGATGCTTCGCCTTCACTTGCAAACAAGTAAGGCATTTACTCACGTACTTCGCCACGTCGCGCTTCATACCCGGCCACCAATAATCTTTCTTCATATCATGATACATCTTTGTCGCACCGGGATGAATGGAGTATCGAGTCTTATGAGACTCGTCCATGATCTTTCCACATAAATCTCCATAATGAGGAATCCACATTCGTCCAAATCGGGTTCTAACACCGAGAGTGCTTTCACCCAATTCCGTGACTAGACCTCTCATTCGTTCGGAGTTAAGGCGATCTTCTTTCAACGCCTCGCCTTGAAACTCCTTGACCTGCTTCATAACATCGGAGGTCATAATCAATTGATAAGCCTTCACCCGGATCGGTTCAGGTCTCTCCTTTCGGCTAAGGGCGTCCGCCACTACGTTGGCTTTGCCCGGATGGTAATGGATTTTACAATCATAATCCTTAATGAGCTCCAACCATCGCCTCTACCTCATATTCAAATCCTTATGCTTGAAGAAATACTTCAAGCTCTTGTGGTCGGTGAAGATAGTGCACTTCGTCCCATATAAGTAGTGCCTCTAAATCTTCAATGCAAAGACCACAGCCGCTAGCTCCAGATCATGAGTAGGGTGATTAACCTCATGAACTTTCAGCTATCATGATGCGTAGGCTATAACCTTCCCTCGCTGCATCAACAAGCGACCCAATCCCGAATAAGAAGCATCTGAATAAACAACCAAATCTTCGCTTCCTTCGGGTAATGACAAGACTGGAACTTGCGTCAATCTTGCCTTTAGCTCCTCAAAAGCCTTTTCTTGCTCTTGACCCCATACAAATTTCACGTCCTTACGGGTCAATTTGGTCAACGGAGAAGCTAGCTTTGAGAAGTCTTGGATGAATCTTCTATAATAGCCCGCCAATCCCAAGAAACTACGAATCTCGGATGGCGTCTTTGGAGACTTCCATTGCATCACAGCTTCTACTTTTGCTGGGTCGACCATGATCCCTTCGGAATTCACCACATGACCCAAAAACTAAACTTCTCGCAACCAGAACGCGCACTTGGAGAACTTGGCATACAACTTCTCCCTTCTAAGCGTCTCCAATACTTCCTGAATATGACCGGTATGCTCCTCCTCGCTCCTCGAATAAATCAAGATATCATCGATAAACACAATCACCGATATATCCAACATCAGCTGGCACACTCGATTCATCAAATCCATAAAAGCAGTTGGCGTGTTGGTTAAACCAAAAGACATAACGAGAAACTTGTAGTGTCCGTAACGCGTGCGAAAAACTGTTTTAGGGATATCCTGCTCATTTACCTTCAGCTAATGATAACCCGATCGAAGATCAATTCTCGAAAACCAACTGGCACCTTGCAGCTGATCAAACAAGTCGTTGATTCTTGGTAAAGGATATCGGTTCTTCACAGTCAACTTGTTCAACTCACGGTAGTCGATGCACATCCTCATGCTACCGTCCTTCTTCTTTACAAACAAGACCGGAGCACCCCAGGGAGAGATACTCGGTCGAATAAACCCTTTATCTAACAGTTCTTGCTATTGAACCATCAGTTCCTTCATCTCTGTTGGAGCCAAACGATACGGTGCCTTAGCGACAGGCTGAGCACCAGGTATCAAATCAATCTGGAACTCGATCTCACGGTCCGGTGGCACACCTGGTAAATCTTCTGGAAACACATCGGGAAAATCACACACCACTGGTACGTCGTCAATTGTGGTGTTGACGTGTCCACATCTTTCACATAAGCCAGGTAGGCACTACATCCACGCCTCATGCACTTCTCCGCCACCAACATCGAAATTACCCTCGGAATCGTAGTAACTCGATCACCGAAGATCGTCACCGAACTCTCGTCAGGCGCTGTCAGTCGGATCATCTTCTTGCGACACACGATATTTGCTTCATAAGCCGCTAACCAGTCCATCCCTAGGACTACATTAAACCCGCCTAAGGTCATCACAAACAGTCTAGCAGGAAACCTATGACCTTCTAGCTCTATGTCACAGCCTTCTATCAGATTAGAAATCCTGGCAGACTTACCTATGACAGTTTCTACATAGAAGGGCTCATCAATACTTCTACTTCTAACGGGCAAATTAGCACAGAAAGTAGCAGAAATAAAACTCCTACTAGCACCAGAATCAAATAACACAGAGAGTTCGGTTTACTAGAAACGTACCTGACACAACATTGGGGTCCGTCCTAGCCTCCTCCCGGGTTATCATGAAAGCTCTGGCGCTCGCCTTCTGCCCTTCAGTTCCGGTCGTCTTCCTTGCTCCAAAACTCTCCGCCCTCGGCTTCTTGCAATCCCTGCTCAGGTGACCCTCTCCGCCATAGTTAAAACACCTTGTCACCCCATAATTCTTTGCTATGTGACCGGGCTTCCCACACTTGAAGCAGACGTTCGATCCCCATCTGCACTCTCCAGTATGCTCCCTTCCGCATTTACCACACTTCCTTGTCCTCGCACCAGAGGCGACACTACCGCGTCCAAACCGCTTCCCGTTCCAGTTTCGATCACCACCACCACTTTTCTTGCTCACTTCAACCACAGCCACCTCCCGTTCATCATACAACCTTCCCGCCAGATCGACCACCGACCTAATCGTGCTCGGCCGGGCGGCAATCATGTGCCTGCGAATATCTGCCGACAAACCCTGGATGTACCTCTTTATCTTTCGTGACACAGGTGTCACCTGATCTGGCACCAGTCGCGCCATCTCGTTAAGCTTAGTGGTGTACTATTGGTGCGTCATGGTTCCCGCCTCCAATTGTAGGAACTCTCTCTCAATCTTATCAAGTTCCCAGTGAGGACAGAACTCCTCAATCACCAGCTTCTTCAGTTCATCCCACTTCATCTTTCCAATCGCCCTGCTACAATATTGTCCCACCAGCACAAAGCCGAGTCCACAAATGAGTGGGTAGCAAACTTCACCTTCTGGTCCTCCCTACACTCGCTGATATAAAGTACAGCTTCCATTTCTCTCACCCATCGATAAGCAGCAGCAGCGTTGCCATTGCCATCAAAAGTAGGGGGCTTGCATCTCTGGAATGCCCCATAAGTACAGCCCCGAACTGTCCCTGGCACCGCTTCTTCCTCCTCCTCATCACTTGGGACAACCGTCTCAGTCTCCCGCTGCCCCGCTTCTCCCGCGGTATTCTCTTTCTCCTTCTTCTTATCCTCCCTCACAGCTCTAATCACTTCGACCACCACAGACTGCAGGATCGTCTGCATGACGTGGTGAACCTCCTTAACAACAGCCTCTTTCACCGAGGCCCTTAAATTAGCACTCTCATCACCACCTTCCTCGTGATGAGTCTCGGGCTCTTCATGTGCCCTTTCCGTAGCCTTAGCACCACCTCTTGTGGCACGCGGTCCAGCACCACGTCCACCACAACCTCCACCTCTAGAAGCCTTTGAAGATCTACCACCAGCCATCCTCTAAACACACTCTAAGAGTCAAACACCAAAACCGTCATTCAAGGTAATAGCTCAGTTTATGTCAAGTATAGTAAGTCCTTAATTACAGTGGCCAGTTGTGATTAGCCACTTACTTTACTCTTCATACCCCAAGCATTTCCTATCCTGACTACGTCAGTATCCAAATCTACTAAAAGCACATAAAGCAGATAACATGCGCACATAATCCCGGTTAATCATTAAAGAAAATACCTGATGGCATGTAGCTACTTGGGCTGGCATTCTTCCATTTGTCCCATTTTTAGTTTAAGTTTAGGTTTATGAAATAAATTACCCATTTCTCTTAAACTTTGTCTCTGATACCAACTTGTAAGGCCCCGTTCCCGGAACACTCACAGTTGGATATTCATCGCACATAATGTTTCAAAATCACATCAAAATTTATTAAAAGCACTGCAGCGGAATAATTTAACGAACCATTTCATATATTAATAATTACTGTTTACAACATTAGTACATTACAAATCATCATTTGGTTTCATTTCTACACAAAAGCATCATTGTTACACAAAATGGATGCCAACCAAAACTAGACAAGTAGCTTCGCCCCGTGCCATCCTCAGCAACCATTACCTGCCAACTGAAAATGCATAAAAGTCAGCGTTGCTGAAACCTTCCTTTACTTTTATTTGTGATCATACATCATACGTACATACAAATAATATTTATTATTATCTTTCAACATCATTCATAATCGTACGTCATTCGTTCTTTCATCATTATCTTTCACTTTCATCCGGACCAATGCCATGTGCAATACCCTGAACATTGTGCACGAAGCTAGTTACTGGGCCTGAAGTCTTTAAATAGACTCCTAACATTGTGCACGAAGCTGACTCTAGTACCTGGGGCAAGCGACAAGGGTCCCACACATTTGGTCAATCAAAAGGATTAGACCCCCCGTGTGCATCCTTATGGGTTAGGTAAACCGCACACAGTTGAGCTAACACCCTTTCTTGGGTGTGAACCTCCTTACGTTTGCTTGCAAGACTCTTCTTTCATTCTTTACGTTCCACTTTGCATTAACATTAACTTCCACTTACATTATATAATACTTTACGTTTATTAACATAATCACACCACGTAAAGCCACGGAATAATACATAATAGGGAACATAAAAAAACAAGCCATAAACATGCATAAAATCAGCATATAATCATCACACATCATCTTCGAAAACATCCCAAGTCTTAGCCTAAAAGTCCTTCTTTCCCGAAAATTTCAGAAAATTTTCTAAGTCTTTAGGCGCATGAGCACTATGCAGGCGTACGAGCACTATGCGGGCGCATGAATACTTAGGCGCATGGGCGACTCAGGCGCATTGCCACTATATGGGCGCATGGCCAATACTTAGGCGTCTGGACAACTTTCTAGGCGCATGGGTACTATGCAGGCGCATGAGCCTGGTTTATGCGCATGGACACTTGGGCGTTCTAGCAGACTAAGACGCATGGGCATACTTAGGCTCATGGGCATAATCCTAGGCGCATGGGCACTATTTGTGTGCATGAACCTTGGGCGTTTGGGTACTGGTTGGGCGCATTATCTCAGGCGCATAGGCACTTAGGCGCATGGCCAACTACTTTTCTAACTACCATCATTTTCAGACCTCAAATCATCAATCGAACTTGTTCTAGCCTAGTTTCGAGCATACTAAGCATTTAACGAGCATAAAATCACGAACAAAATCATAAATTTTCCAAACATACACCCTCCCAACAGGGCACATACACATACATAGGGGTACACACCCAAATTTCTTAAAATCGTTTAAGCATGCATTTCCAGCCCCAAATCAGTTAAAACATGTAAAAACAGGGATCTAGAACTCACCTCCTGCAACTTTCGAGTAAGACTTCCTTCAAACCCGAATGTTTATGAGCTCAAACACCTAAAAACACCAAAACACACAATCGAACACACACACAAACACATAAGCACATACCCGAAGCTGAAATGCAGCCAAGAACACCCCAAAATCAGAAAACTAACCTGAATTCAGCTTCTTCTTCTTCCTCTCTCTAGAACTGAGAGAATTCTCTGCTCTCTCTCTCTAGAAATCCGAATGAAGTTGATGGAAGATGTGTGTGGGCGGCCACACCTCCTTTTGAACAAATTAAATATGTACAACTTTAACCCCTCAACTTTGGTTATTTTGCTATTCTTTCTTTTTCTTCGCTTTTCTCTTCTTTTAAAATTTTCGGGTGTTACATCCTCTTCACTCAAGGGATCTATGAGGCTCATCTTCACAAGTTCTACACCTTGGTGATCTTACAGATAGTAAGAAGTATGGAGGAGCTATCTCAGTAGATCCCAGTCCCTACTTATTTTGTATCAAACTTTGGCATGCAGAGATGAGATATATGTAAGTCTTAAAGATGTCTTTTAAGGTCTCTTCTTTAAGAACACACTTTTAGCCGGCTTGCTGATCACAAGTTCAGCCTGGCATTCAGTTAACTTAGTGATGAGATCTTTGATCTGAGTCCTGTAGTTGGTGTGTTTATGTTTAAGAGTAGAAATGGTTTTCTCTAAATCTTCTATTTTTAGTTTTTATCCATTTTCAGCTCTTTTGAAATTAGATTTTAAGATATTTAATGACTCAAGATTAGATCTCATCTCTAAGTTATAGGACCTGTATCTATTTACTTTAGCAATACATTCAGGAGTACAAAAATGTTCCAATACCTTGGCTTCATCATGATCTGCCATCAGTGCTTGGTTTGGAGATGCATCTTCCACCTGAAAGCTCAGTCAAAGCCTCTTTCTTCAACAACAACTACAGCTTGCTGCTTTAGCTTCTCATTCTGGGTGGCTGCTTCAGTGTAGTTTGGTCTGGTTTGTGCTTGGCCACCATTTGTTCAAGGTGCCTTGCACTCTCTAGCAAAGTGTCCCATTTGATTGCAGTTGAAACACTTCACTTTGCTTTTGTCCAGTCCAAACTTTCCACTCGCTGCATTGCTAGGAAACTTCCTCCCTGTTCTGTTGTAGAACTTCTTGGCTCCATGAGTGAGAAGAGCCAATCTGCCGGACTATCTCCATATATTCTAGATCATCTGGATGGATACAGTCCAGGTCCTCAAGGGTGAAGAGAAAGTTTCTGAACTCTCATCAGCAGACATAAAGGCATGAGAAGAGCTTGTCTCTTGGAATGGACTTTCTTATATGTAGCTCTCCCTTGGTGTCTCATGGAAGGTGATGAAAGGACCCTTTTGTGAGTTGTCAGGGTAGCAGATGAGATGATGTTATGGTTCTCTACAATCCTTTTCAACCACATGGGGGGCTGAACTCTACTGATTGCTAGAGTTACCAGATGAATTTTGCATGTTCATCTCCATTTGATAGCCACTGAGGATACCATACAACACTGTAAGAGTAAGAGTCTTGAGGTTTTCAGTCCTCTTGATAAAAACACAGTAATGGTTCCACTGTCTAGGAAGAGAGGACATGAACTTTCTCACAATGTCCCTATTCTCAAAAGTTACTCCAACATCCATTAAAGTGTCCATAATCTCAACATACCTGAACTATTGTTGAGTCATGGTTTCACGTGTCTTGTAGGTGAAATTCTCAAACTACTGCTTCAAGAGGTCCTTTTTGTTCTCTTTTGCTTAAGAGGACCCCTCATTCATGAGCTTTAGTGCATCCCATAACTGCTTGGCAGTTTTGCACTTCTTGAAACCCCTGTAAATGGAGTTTGGAAGAGTAGTTTGGAGGGCAGTCATGGCTTTAGGATCAATATCAATCTTCTTCCTATCTCAAAAACATCAGCCACCTCTTTTGGAATCATGCCACCTCCAGCACCAGCTGAAGAGGTGCATGGAATGTAAGGTCCGGATAAAACAGGTTCCCACATCCTGGAGTCTTGTGACTTGATGAAGCCTTCAATTCTTTGACACCAAGTATCAAAGTCTTCAGGAGTGATCAGTGGGGACTTTGTCATAGTGCCAGTTTCCATATCAGCCTTTGAGAGAGCAGCCATTTGAGTTGTTAAGTGTTTTATGAAAGCTGAGAGATCTAAGATGGTGAGATCTTACAATCAAGAGCCTAGAATGCTCTGATACCAATTGCAGGACCGGTGAGGGTGTTCAATGCAATCAGTTTCAGAATGAGGAGAGACTTACAACACTTAACAGATCAAATAGGGAACTAAAACCATTTGGTGATACTAAGAAACACAAGCAAGTAAAGATGAGACAGAACCAAGAACAACAGACAGAATGGTTTTCAAGGATAAAGTATATTGCTCTCAAGTTATTTTACAGGTATTACAAAGCATACTAATAAAATACAAGGATCTGAGATACTTTATACTACATCCTACAGCCGGCCATACTTTGAAGGCCAGCTAGAAACACTAATCTAGACAACAAGATCAATGTAAAGTCAAAAGGCAGATTGCCTTTTGACTAGTGACTATGACATGCCAAAGCTCACATCCTAATGTAATACAAAAAGGATAAAAGTACATAAAGTAGAAAGTTACAGACTCAAGACCATAATTTATAGTTTCCTAAAGCATGGACCTTTTCAGCAACTTGTATAAGTTGGTGAGTCTGCAGAGTGGCAGCAGAAAGTTGGTTAGCTTTTTTGAAAAAGTTGATCAGAGAAAGCATGTCTTCTCTGTCTTCAAAAGAATCAGTCTTCTATCTTTGAGGCTTCGGAAGACTTTGTCTTCTAAGCTTCGGAAGACTTCATCTTTGGCTTTGGAAGATTTGGTCTTTGGCTTCGGAAGATTTTACACTTAGAGAGATTTCTTTGCAGTGTGTAAAACTTCCGAAGTAACTTCTACCATGCACAAAGTTCATGCATGCAGTAAGCACCTTGACTGTTTTGAGTGCATCAGCCTCTTTCAAATGCCTTATAGTTGCTTATGTTGAGACAAGTTTCATTTTAAAAATATTGCAGGACCGGGTAAGGGATCAATTCAACAGTTTTACTAAGGTTGGAGAGAAACAAGCAACACTTATAAGATTCAGGGGCTGTTTGAAAAGCGTCTGATCAGGTCTGACCACTGACTGGCTGACTATCAGGGTTGGCCACTGACCCGGTCTTATGGGTCTGACCGAGACCAGTGATTAAACATCGCTGACCAGCCACCTCTTCACGGATTCCCCATCTTCATCGTGTCCCCCCTAGCAACCAGGCACAACTTCGCACCGCCCCTCTTCACGGCCGCCCTCTTCACCGCCACCGCCCTCTTCCCCGCTTCCCTCTTCTTCGCGGCTGCCCCTCGCAACCGGCCCTCTTTGCTGCTGCCCTCTTCGCCGCCGGCCTTTCTTCCCCGCCGTCCCTTTCTCCAAGGTATACTTTTGATTTCAAGTTTGAAGTTAAGTTTTATTTTCAGTTTCATTTTAGTTGTATGATTAGAAATCAGATTTGATGTTGCTGAGGTTGTTCTTGAAGTTGTTCTTGTTATGGGTTCTAGAAATCAGATTGCTGACGTTGTTCTTGATGTTGCTAAAGTTAAAGTTGTTCTTGTTATGATTAGAAATCAGATCTGATTGTTAAGTTGTTCTCGAAATTAGATTTGATATTAGTTGGGGTTGAAATCAGATTTGATAATTTTGTTGATATAGGTTCTTGAAATCATATTTGATAATGCGTTTTCAAAATAAAGATTTGATATTGCTTATATGGGTTTTGGAAATCAGATTTGATATTAGGTGAAATCAGATTTGATGTTGCTTATATGGGTTATAGAAATCAGATTTGACATTACTTATGTGTTTTTGAAATTAGATTTGATATTGTTTATATGGGTTCTTGAAATCATATATAATATTGCTTATATTAGTTTTTGAAATTAGTTTTGATATTAGTTCTTGATTGTATCTAGGCATGAGAGAAAAAAAAAGCTTAAGTTATTTGGAAGTTGGAATGTGTCGACAAAACATTTCTCGAAGCATGCATACATGAAATAACAAGCAATGGTCGGGAGGGTAGTAGCCTAAAAGGATGCTCATGGATAGTTGTTGCGAAAAAAATAAAAATGATCATAATTTCATTGTTGACCATAAACAAATGAAAAATCCATATGACTACCTGAAATCAAAGTACGGGGCTTGGGTAAAACTTAAAAACCAAACGAGGAATATTTATGATCCTATAACCAACACTTTCAATATGAGTGATGAAGAATGGGAAGCGGATGCAAAGGGATTTTTTTAATATGAAAATCTTTTTAATAAGATTATTTTCTGTTAGTAGCTTGATTATATCTATAAAATTTTTCAAACAGTTAAACAAGTTTGTGGAAAAGTTGAGAAATGCGCCTCTTCCTTACCCTAATCTTTGTACCAAACTATTTGAGGGGGTGACCGCGACCGGCATTCATAGTTGGGGGCCATCTTTTAAACTTCCTCATCCCACTGAAGGCTTCTCTAAGCATGATGTGGATGATGTTCAGTGCACTCAGATGGAAACAGAGCCCCCACCTATAAGTGAAGAATCCTCTTGCCGGTCAAAACGCAAGGCAAGTACTAAAACTAGCAAAGATGTTCATAGAAAAACAATACATGATGATTTAAGAGAAGTTGGGAATGAAATTATTAATGTTGCAAAGATGTTGGTGGAAAAAATAATATTGACAATGAAATGGATGCATGCATGGATATGCTGGAAAAAATGGAATGGGGGGAAGAAGATCCGAGATACAACACAGCTCTTTTGCTATTCGGTGAAAGTGCTGATATTAGAAAAGTTTGGTTACGTCTTAAGCCGGTGAGTTGCGAGTCGTGGGTGAGAAATGCTGGGAGAAAGTTTGGATTATTCGGTTGACTTTTGTGTTTTTATTTTAGATGACTTGCGTATGACTTTTGTATGACTTGCTATGACTATTATGTATGACTTGCTATGACTTTTATATGACTTATGTAAGACTTTAGTATGATTAATGTATGACTTTCGTAAGACTTTAGTATGATGTTTTAAATGACTTCTAACACGTCAAATATGTATACGGATGGTGAAATTTTATCTTTTTTTATACTTTCATGGTATTGGTTGAAGTTGGCCCGGAAAAGAAAACAGGAGGGTAGAATTGAAAGAATAAGAGATAATGATTCTGTTTTAACTGGGCATGCATATACACAAGAATTACTACATGGATCTTCTACATAATGTCAAGAAATGATAAGACTTTCACGCGAGGCATTTGTACTATTATGCCATCATTTTACACAACGAAATTGGTTGCGAGCTAGTTAGACGATAAGCATTGAAGAGAAGATGGCTATGTTCTTACATATTATAGGGCATAATGAACGTTTTCGAGTGGTTAAACAACGATTTCAACACTCCAATCGAACAGTTCATAAATGTTTTCATGAGGTTCTGCTTGCAATGATGTGTTTTGCTAAAGAAATTATAGTCCCAACATCTTCAGATGAAACTACAAATACTCGGAACGACTTCAAAGGCTAAAAGGCATATTTCCCGGTGCAATAGGTGCTTTAGGTGTAACTATTGTACATGCAGTTATGCCCGTTGATCAACAAACTTGTTTTAAGGGAAGAGGAAAAGGTGAATGTTATCAAAATGTGTTAGGAATTTGTGATTTTGACATGATATTTACCTTTGTATGGGCTGGATGGGAAGGCGTAGCACATGATTCACGGGTTTTGAGAGAAGTTGCATTTAATCCAACCTTTTGATTTCGATTCCCTCCACTAGGTTTATAATATAATTATAACTTTATTATTAACTATATTTTTGTATTCTTTATATAATAGATGTCACATTGGCATTTACAGATAAGTATTACCTTTGCGACGCTGCATATACCAAACTCGTGGATTTATGACTCCATACCGTAATACTAGGTATTGGTTAGCCGATTTTCGACGGCTAAGGCCGTTAACTAAGGAAGAAAGATTCAATCATGCTCACGCGTACCTTATAAATTTTATTGAGCGTGCTTATGGTGTATCGAAGGCAAGATTCCCGATCTTATAACAAATAGCTCCTTATTCTTTTCCGGTGCAAAGAGACGTAGTCATTCCTTGTTTTGCAGTTCATAACTGCAGGACCGTTTGAAGGGGTTCAATGCAAATCAGTTTTCACAATGAGGAGAGACTTGAACACTTAACAGATCAAATAGGAAACTGGAACTTTTATAGTGATATTTATAACAACACAAGTAAGCAAGAGACAGAAACTCAAGAACAAGATAATTGGTTTTCAAGGAAGATGTATATTGCTCTCAAGTTCTATTACAAGTGTTACAAAGCATAGCAATAAAATACATAAACCTGAGATACTTTATACTACATCCTACGGCCGGCCATACTTTGAAGGCCAACTGGAAACACTAATCTAGACAACAAGATGAATGTAAAATCAAAAGGCAGATTGCCTTTTGACATGTGACTATGACATGCCATAGCTCACATCCTATTGTAATACAAAAAGGATAAAAGTACATAAAGTAGAAAGTTATAGTCTCAAGACCTTAATCTACAGCTTCCTAAAGCATGGACCTTTTCACCAACTTGTGTATAGTTGGTGAGCCTAAAGAGTGGCAGCGGAAAGTTGGGCAGCTTTTCTGAAAAGTTGTTGATCACAGAGAGCATGTCTTCTATTTGTTCGAAAGAAATCAGTCTTCTATCTTTGAGGTTTCGAAAGACTTTGTCTTCTAAGCTTCAGAAGACTTCATCTTTGGCTTCAGAAGAATTGGTCTTTTGGCTTCGGAAGATTTTACACTTGTGTAATTTTTTCTTTCAATGTGTAAAACTTCCGAAGTAACTTCTACCATGCACAAAGTGCATGCATGCAGAAGACTTCTTAACTATTTTGTGTGCATCAACCTCCTTGTAATACCTTACAAACTCCCCCTTGGCTGATGCTAACAAAACAGATAGGATGCTCAGCAGATTGCAATCCTCATGTGTTGATCAGCAGTGTACAATCAAGTCATGGATGGTCTTCTAGATGCAAGAGGCTCTTCTTCTGAGTGGAGTTGATTGAGCAGCTTCCTCTGTCATTTTTCTTTTCACAGCTTTTCTTTGAGTTTGAGCTTCTTCATCAAGCTGTTTTAGGTACTCAAACTCAATGTACTCAAATGAGAGGTGATTTAGGGATGCTGTCTGATATAGTCCTGTGGCACTCAGATAAGCAATCATCTTTTGTCTTTCTTGTTCCCTGCTTATCTGAGTTTCTTCTTCTTCAACTGCAACAGACTCTTTCTCAGGACTTTCATGAATTGGAGAGAGGACAGGAGCTTTTTGTTGTTTCTTTCTTTTTTTCTCTCGTCTTTGATTTTGAGGAGCAGTTCTGCTGCCTCAGCCTCCTTTCTCTCTTTATACAGCTCCTTGTCTGCCAGTTCATCTAGCTCTGCCAGGGGAGAGAGATTATCTCATCAATGTTATAGTTCCTGAGTCCTAGCAGGTGGAGAGAGCTTTGGCCTGCAGATGATTGTGATGAGCTTGAGCTCCGGCTAGAGAGAGGTTGTGATACACCTTCACGAGCAGGTGTGTCACTGAGGGTACTGGGTGTTGAGGGTGAGCCCGTCTCAAGGTTCACAGGTTCTTCTGCTGGGCCTTCAACTGAGGTTTCCCGTTCGAAGCTAATCTTAGGGTCTGCCTCAGTATCCAGTTGACCAATAGTTTTCCTGGCTAGCTCTGTCTATATAGTAATGCTCTTTGTCTGAATTCCCTCATTACCCAATCTTGGATCACCTCAGCTAACCTGCCAGCTTGTCTGTTTTGGCTTGGGTTGATGAAAGGCAGGTTAAACAAGTTCATACGATCACGGAAACTTAAGGTCTGACAGTTGAAGAGTTCCTGCTGCCCCTGAGCCCTTAATAGCACCAATGCCATTCTTGGGAATCATACCACCATCCCATAATTGGATTTTCAGTTAAGTGGGACGGGGCAGGCATGGACATTGGAATTCCTTCCTCAAATAGTTGTTGAAATAAGGCCTCCCTTAAGTGTGAGCCTAAGAAATTGTTGAGTCTGGACAACTGCAAGTGAGGGTGGTGAGTCCTCATTGTCCATACTCATGACAGAACTCCCAGGTTCTGTGGTTGTAGGGACTTTCTCCCCCTTTTTGGTAGCATCACCCACTTGTATAGGTGAGCTGGAGGTCAAATCCACTACTTCCACAGGTTCTTGTGGACCTGGTTGAGTTTGTCATAATGGTCTCTCAGCTAACTTGCCCTTGTGATCGGTGATCTCAAGTTGCTGGTCATTGACCTTCTTCTGTAAGGTAGTCACTTGAAATTCCAAGTGACTTACCTTTAAGACCAAAGAGGTGCAGAGATCTTCTAGTTGTTGCACCTTTAGTGTCAGACTCCCCTCATTTTTAGATGAAGAATCATGGGGGATGAGAGAATTGGACTAATGTCTTCTACCTCATCACCAGCAAAGTATTTTTGGCTGCTGGATTTCCTCTGCTCATTGGCAACTTCAAGTGAAGTGTCAATGGGCTGAGTTGCCATGGTTGAGGTCTTAATAATGTAAACACTAGCAGAGAGAGAGCCTCTTCCATATGGACCTCCTGAACTTGTTCAAGGAGATCCACCTCAGCTTGGGGTGGATGATGTGGGCTAGACATAAGAGTGGCAGGAGCACTCATCTCTCCTTGAGCAGGGGTGGAGAAGGAAGACTCATGGTACTCACTGAATCCTATGTCTTCATCATCATAGAATTCAAGGTTTGGGATAGGTTGGTTGAGATCTAGAGGCTGGGGATGGTAACTGTCCCCTGAAGGTTGTTTACTAGAGTTTTGAGACTCTGAGTGAAGGCTTAAGGCTGTTTGGGTTATGAGCTTATCAGGCTGAGCATGAGGAACCTCAGCACTGATAGTATGAGAGATGGGAGTGGTTTGCTCCTTAAGAGAAGTGGGAGCTCTAGTGTCCACTTCTTCTTGCATGGGTGATAATATGGGGGCCTACTCAGACTGAATAGCTCGAGCAGGGGTTCGTCTGAGTTTTCTGGAGTAGGTGATGGTTATTGTATGTTGAGAGGGTGGATGAGAAACAACAGGTGTGGTTCAACACTAGCTGGTGCTGCTAGGTTGTCACCTTGAGCAATGAGCTCTAACATTTTTAGGACAAGGGCTGTTTCTACCCCAGAGAATCCCACAGTTCGTTTTCTGATTATTTTAAAGATGTCGGGCTTCATCTGTCCCAATTTAAGAGTTTTACCTGTTCCTCTCAACTGTGAGCCCAGTTCACAGTTGAGAATGTGCTGGACATATCTAGGGAACATGTAATACTCTAAAGAGTTCAAGTTTGACAGTAAATTAAGGTAAACAAAGTGAGAATACTTGAACTTGACCCCCTGAACCAGTCCATGGACTATGAAGGACAGATCCTCAGGAATCTTGTCCCATCCTCCATGCTTGTTGGACAAGCTGTGTATGATGACATGGAGGATGTACTTCCACTAGGATAAGACCTTCCCTTTCCTGAAGGTTCTGACAGAGAAGTCTCCATCATATCCCATCTGCGCAAAGGACTGATTAACAACAGATTTGGGAAAGGACACATCACCTTCTGCATAATCCAACTGAAGATTGGTGTTGATGATGGCTGGAGTGATGAAGATTGTCCTCCCCTGTACTGTGTTAGACAGTGCCTTCTCCCAGTCCATGCTGACCTCTTGGCAGGTGCGCCAGAAGTCCAGCAGATGATCCTCGTAGAGACGAGGATCAATGGTGAGGGAGGTGAAGTAGTTCGACAAAGAAAGGAATTGGAAAACTTCTGAGAAAGCTGGATCTTTCTTAGAGTTTAGCAGAGCAACCTGATTATGTTGCCTGTGAAGTTGCATGGAGAAATTGGGTTGGTTTCTGCGGTTAAGGTTGGCCATTTTAGAGAGCTTCGTGAAGAAGAAAGGTAAGAACAAAGGCGGTTTCTGGGTGAATTTAGGTTAGAAAAGTATTGCAGATGAAGAGAGAAAAGTGAAAGAGGGGGAAATGGATTAGAGACAAAGTTAATGCGAAAAGATAAACTTTGAAATCCAGATGTCGGTCCCACCTCTGAAAAAATGCCCAAAAGTAGTTTTCTTGGAAGTAGAAATCTTCTGAAGGTAATTTGGCTTCGGAAGTTTTGATAAAAGCTTCCGAGGCCAATTTGGCTTCGGAATATATTTCTAAGAGTTTTTGAAGATTTTGCTTCAGAAGAAAAATACTTAGAGTATTTCATTTATCTTTTCAGAGACAAGTACTTTCGGATGAGAATTGTCCTTTAATATCATTTAAGTACTTAAGAAGAATTTGGCTTCCAAAGATATTCTGAAAAACTAGTCTTGCCTTGTTCTTGATGACAAGTCCTCTATCATCTTTTTTGTTCTTGAACACCCATTTGGTTCCTATAGTAGTCTTCCCTGGAGGAAGAGGACATAGGTTCCAAACCTTCTGTCTTTTAAATTGAAGCAGTTCCTCCTGCATGGCTTCAACCCAACTTCTATCTTTCAGAGCCTCCTCAACTTTCTTTGGCTCTATTTGGGATAGAAAACAAGAGTGGAGACAAACATTTTTGTCATGGGTTTGTCCTCTTGTTCTTGCCCCTTTTTCAACTTCACCAATGATGTTTGTGGTGGGGTGAGACTTGTGGATCCTTAGCTGAAGGATCACAGCAAGTTGATTGGAGAGATCTAAATTTGAAAATTTTTGATCGGGTAAAATAGATTCACCCACCACATCAACACACTTATCAAGAGAAACTTAATCCAATGAGTGTGACATCAATGATGTTGTCTTCCATGGAGTCAGCATCAAGGAATTCTTTATCACTGTCACCATTTCCACATTCTTCTACATTTGGAACTCCTTCCCTTTGGTTCTGTGTCTCTGAGCTGGAATTTGAAGGCACTTCAGATGTATCAGCAGGATTTGTCATTGTTGTGCTGATAGGAGCTTCATCTGCAGAATTAGTTACGACTGGAGTTGAAGTAGATTGACTTGAAGGTCTTCTCAGCTCAAATCTTGGATCAGGATCTTCAGTTGATAAGTTACCTGTAGATCCTGAAACATTCTCACAAGACTTGTTAAAACAGTTAGTAACTAAATCAAGATCAAACAGCCAATCAGGACCAGAACCTTTCACACAAAGAGTGTGTTCATTGAAAGTCACATTGGCTGAGTCATCAACTATTTTGGTTCTGCGATTGTACACTCTATAAGCCTTAGCTTGAGAAGAGTATCCAATAAAATATCCATCATCTGATTTCTCATCAAATTTGGCTATCTGATCTTTGGTATTCAAGATGGTGCAAGGACATCCAAATGATCTGAGGAAACCAATGAAATGTCTCCTTTTGTGCCATAGTTCATAAGGAGTCTTACCATGAGTCTTAACTACTAAAACTCTGTTCTGCACATAGCAAGAAGTGTTCACTACTTCTGCCCAGAAGGGGATAGGCAGTTTAGAGTCAGACAACATAGTTCTTGCAGCTTCAATTAGTGTCCTGTTTCTCCTCTCAGCAACACCATTCTGCTGAGGAATCCTATCAGAACTATATTGTCTTGAAATACTCTTTTCATCATAGAATGTATCAAGGATTTGGTTCTTAAATTCAGTTCCTTGATCACATCTTATGATCTTGATCGTGTGATCAGATTGATTCTCAATCTTCAGAATGAAATTCTTTAATATCTCAGGAGGTTCTTCCTAAACTCATTACACTAGTGGGGCCAAAAAGATCCATATCTAACAAGTGTAGGGGAGTAGTGATGGAGTTTCTTTCCTTTGGCTTGTGGGGCACCTTATGCTGCTTCCCTTTCAGGCATGCAACACAATGGTCATCACTTGTAAACTCTTTCTTTGGCATTCCGGTTACTAAATCATTTTTAATTAATTTATTCATGTTTTTAAAGTTTACATGGCACATTCTTTTATGCCAGAGAAAAGACTCATCACTATGTACTTTATACAGAAAGCAAGACACTTCTCCTGAGGGAGAAGTTTCATGCAAGTCCATCTTGTACATGTTCCCTTTCCTGGGGGCTCTGAGCAGGATATGCTCTTGAGGAATGACCACCCCGGGCTTGAGAACAATGCACTCATGCTCAGTAAAGAGCATGTTATGCCTTTGATCACAAAATTGGGATACACTCAGTAGATTGTACCCAAGCTCCTTGACAAAGTTTACCTTCTCAATGCAGAGCTTACCATTTATGACCATGCCCCTTCCTGTAATGTAATCTCCTGCATCTCCTCCAAAAACAACAGGCCCTCCATCAATCTTTTCAAAATATTGGAGTAGAGAGCCATTGCCTGTCATGTGCCTGGAACAGCCACTGTCAATGATCCACACATTCATGTTGGTCTTTAGCTGTTCCTGCACAAAAAAAGAGATGTTTGGTTACATTTGGGCCAAGCCTTGCTGGTCTTGGGCTCATTAACATCAACAGAAGACAATGCAACAGTGATTGATCCTATGTTCAAGCTTTGAGGATCAGCAGTTGTTGTTGATGAAGAACTTTCAGTCACATGGTCTTTCTTTGTCTTCCACACTACCTTTAAAAGCTTAGACTTGACCTTCAATGCTTCGGAAGTTCTGACAACTTCGAAAGTTTCGGAGACTGGACCTTCGGAAGATCTTGCTTTCACTACAGCAGGCTTCAGTACTTCGGAAGCATTCTTTTCTTCCGAGACCAATTTTTCTTCCGAATGCAAGTTTTCACTTGTCTTCTTCTTCATTTTGGAACTTCCGAGAGGAAAAGCTTTTCCTTCAGAAGTTGGCTTCTTCTTGATCTTTTCAGAAGATTTCTTCTAGATCATGTGGATAGTGCTTTTAGGTTTGTAGATGCAATCCTTAGCCAAATGAGACGTGCTACCACACATGACACAGTCAATTTGCACTCTTCTGGAAGCCTTCTTTTGAGAGCAAGACTGATCTTGATCACTTTCCACTTTCTTCTTCTTCTTCACAGATGAAATAGCAAGTTTTTTAGGGAGAGACTTGTTGCTGGATATGGATGGTTCAGGTTGTGCAGTAGTGGTACACAATAAATCAGCCTTCTTCTTGTTGTTGTTGGGATGAGTTTGACATGAACTAGAACCCCTGGTACTAGGATTCATAGTTGAGTCTTCAGCTTTTACCACTTCAAATCTTGCCGAGATAAATACTTGTTTCTGCTTAGAGTTGAAAGTGGCCTTGATCTCTTGAGCTTTCTTGGACTTCCTTTTTGCTCTTCTGATCAAGTTCTTCCTCTTGGACTTTGACAACCCAACAGAATTCCTCTCCTTTGGAGAATAGTGACCCTTCTTAGGATGATCTTCTTCACTCTTCTTAGATCCATCCTTCACTTTCTCCTCTTCATCCCCTTCACTCATAGGGTCTGTGAGGGGAAGCTCATCATCACAAGTTTCACACCTTGGAGATCTTACTGATAGTAAGGAGTGTGGAGGAGCTATCTCAGTAGATCCTAGTCCCTGCTTATTCTGATAAGAAACTTTGACATGAAGAGATGAGGATATCATGTTCTTGAAGGTCTCTTCTTCAAGAACACATTTTTCTTCCCTGGCTTGCTGATCATAAGCTCAGCCTTGCGTTCAGTTAACTTAGTAATGAGATCTTTGATCTGAGTCATGTAGTTGGTGTGTTCATGTTTGTGAGTTGAAATGGTTTTCTCTAAATCTTCTATTTTTAGTTTATATCCTTTTTCAGCTCTTTTGAAATCAAATTTTAAGATATTTAAAGACTCAAGATCAGATCTCATTTCTAAGTTATAGGACTAGTATCTATTAACTTTAGCAATACATTCGGGAGTACATAGATGTTCCAATACCTTGGCTTCATCATGGTCTGCCATCAGTGCTTGGTTTGGAGATGCATCTTCAACCAGAAAGCTCCATTCAAAGCCTCCTTCTTCAACAACAACTATAGCTTGCTGCTTTGGCTTCTCATTCTGGTTGACTCCTTCAGTGTAGTTTGGTCTAGCTTGTGCTTGGCCACCATTTGTTCTAGGTGCCTTGCACTCCCTTGCAAAGTGTCATATTTGGTTGCATTTGAAACACTTCACCTTGCTTTTATCTAGTCCAAACTTTCCACTGGCTGCATTGCTAGGAAACTTCCTCCATGTCCGCTTGTAGAACTTCTTGGCTTTGTGAGTGAGAAGAGCCATCTGCTAGACTATTTCCATGTACTCGATGGATACAGTCCAGGTCTTCAAGGGTGAAAAGAAAGTTGCCTAAACTCTCATCAGCAGACACAAAAGCATGGAAGAGCTTGTCTCTTGGAATGGATTTCCTTGGATGTAGCTTTCCCTTGGTGTCTCAGGGAAGGTGATGAAAGGACCCTTTGGTGAGTTGTCAGGGTAGCAGATGATTTGATGTTGTGGTTCTCAGTAATCCCTTTCAACCACATGGAGGATTGAACTCTGTTGATTGCTGGAGTTACTAGATGGATTTTGCATGTTCATCTCCATCTGGTAGCCACTAAGGATACCATACAACTCTGTAAGAGTGAGTGTCTTAAGGTTCTCAGTCCTCTTGATAACAACATAGTAGTGAGTCCACTGTCTGGGGAGAGAGGACATGAACTTCCTTATAATGTCCCTGTTCTCAAGAGTTACTCCAACATCCATTAGAGTATCCACAATCTCAACATACCTGAAATTTTATTAAGTCATGGTTTCACCTGTCTTGTAGGTGAAGTTCTCAAACTGCTGCTTCAAGAGGTCCTTTTTGTTCTCCTTTGCTTCAGTGGACCCCTCATACATGAGCTTTAGTGCATCCCATAACTGCTTGGCTGTTTTGCACTTCTTGAAGCCCCTGTAGATAGAGTTGGAAAGAGCAGTTTGGAGGGCAGTCATGGCCTTCTGATTGATATATATCTTCTTTCTATCTTCTTCAGAATAGTCAGCCACCTATTTTGGGATCATGCCACCTCCAGCAACAGCTGAAGAGGTGCATGGAATGTAAGGTTCGGAGACAACAGATTCCCACATCCTAGAGTCTTGAGACTTGATAAAGCCTTCCATTCTTTGACACCAAGTATCAAAGTCTTCAGAAGTGATCAGTGGGGACTTTGTTATAGTGCCAGTTTCCATATCAGCCTTTGAAAGAGCTGCCATTTGAGTTGTTAAGTGTTTTGTGAAAAACTAAGAGATCTAAGATGGTGAGATCTTACAATCAAGATTCTGATACCAATTGAAGGACCGTTTGAAGGGGTTCAATGCAAATCAGTTTTCATAATGAGGAGAGACTTAGAACACTTAACAGATCAAATAGGGAACTGGAACTTTTATAGTGATACTTAGAACAACACAAGTAAGCAAGAGATAGAAACTCAAGAACAAGATAAATGGTTTTCAAGGAAGATGTATATTGCTCTCAAGTTCTATTACTAGTGTTAGAAAGCATAGCAATAAAATACAAGAACCTAAGAAACTTTATACTACATCCTACAGCTGGCCATACTTTGAAGGCCAACTGGAAACACTAATCTAGACAACAATATCAATTTAAAATCAAAAGGCAGATTGCCTTTTGACATGTGACTATGACATGCCATAGCTCACATCCTATTGCAATACAAAAAGGATAAAGGTACATAAAGTAGAAAGTTACAGACTCAAAACCTTAATCTACAGCTTCCTAAAGCATGGACCTTTTCACCAACTTGTGTAAAGTTGGTGAGCCTGTGGAGTGGTAGCGAAAAGTTGGTCAGCTTTTCTGAAAAGTTGTTGATCATAAAGAGCATGTCTTCTCTGTCTTCGAAAGAAATCAGTCTTCTATCTTTGACGCTTCGGTAGATTTGTCTTCTAAGCTTCGAAAGACTTCATCTTTGGCTTTGAAAAAATTGGTCTTTTGGCTTCGGAAGATTTTACACTTGTGTAATTTTTTTCTTGCAATGTGTAAAACTTCTGAAGTTACTTCTACCATGCACAAAGTGCATGCATGCAGAATACTTCTTGATTGTTTTGTGTGCATCAGCCTCCTTGGAATACCTTAGAATAACTTTATAAGAAAATACAATAGTCTAGATGAATTATTTACCGACTTTGAAGAGAACACTATGGTTACCCCTGATGGTGAAGGTGGAGGAAGTGAGGGTCAAAACACACAAGGCATAGAATGGGGTTCAGAAGGCGTTGAATGTATGGCTACTTTGTGTGACCAAATTGCTAATCAACTACTTTCAAATGCTTCAAGTTAAATTTGTATGCAAACTCTTATAATATGTTTAAAATTTGATGTGTTTGTTTGGATTATGTATGATTTATTTTGACTTGTATTTTGTATGACATTTTAATTTTTAAGCTATTATGTTCTTTTTAAAAATTTGGCTATTTTTTTGATTACACAAGAACAGTAAAATGTAAACTCGTCAGAACTGCAGGGCAATATGGTTTTTATAATCATTCAGCAGAGTTAGTAAGATGATAAATCAAACAGTCAAGTTTCAGTTAGATGCAGACTCAGTCAGAACTTCTAACTGGGTCAGCTTCTGACTCAGTCAGATTTTACTAGGTCAGCAGTAATCAAACAGCCCTTAAATGGGGAACTGACTGGTTGAAACTAAGAAAAAAGGTAAAAAACACAAGCAAGAACATAAAGTATTTGGTTTTCAAGAATGTTGTATATTGCCCTCAAGTGTTTACCAATGTTACATGGCTTAGTCCCTAACGAGTGATACATGAGACACTTTATCCAAAAATCCTATAGGTGGTCATACTTTGAAGGCTAGTTGGAACAAATAATCTAGATACTAAGATCAATGTAAAGTCAAAAGACAGATTGCCTCTACACTAGTGACTATGGCATGTCATAGCTCACATACTTATCTAATACAAAAAAGATAAAAAGTATAAGTCGAAAGTTACAGACTCTATGACCATAATCTACAGTTGTCAAAAGTATGGAATTATCACCAACTTATATAAGTTGGTGACTTTTCAGAGATGGTAGCGAAAAGTGGTTCATTTTTGTTAAAAGTATGTTAGAGAAAGCATGTCTTCTCTATATTCCGAAGAAATCAGTCTCCTGACTTCGCAAGACTTTGTCTTAAAGCTTTGAAAGACTTTATCTTTGGATTCGGAAGTATTGGTCTTTAGGTTTGGAAGATTTGACACTTAGAGAATTTCTTAGTGCTTTTGTCAAATCATCCAAAGTAACTTCCTTTTACTTCCGATTGCGTGGTGAGAGATTTTTGATATACATCAGCCTTTAAGATAACTCTTATAAACTCCCCCTACGCTGATGCTACCAAAACTTAAAAGTAGCTTTGAGTCTTGATCTTCATTTGCTCATAATCCTTATTAGAATCAGGAACATCCCTTTCTTCATTATCTAATCCGGATTCTATAGACTCTCAAAGTATCTTCTCATGTCCAAGATATTAGGTAGAGGAAGATTAAGCATGTTATGTAGGAAGTATATGTTTTGACTTTATTGATCTTTTCTGACATACCATGTGTCTGGGTTTGTGGAGAAAGCCCAGGACATAAGGGGTCTCTCAGCAGCAAGAGGCTCTACATGAATTGGAGTTGATTGAGTAGCCTTTTCTTATTCACCCTCATGATGTTTTACCCATCTTGAGGTGTAGAGGTGGATGCCTTGGATATTTTCTTCTCTATCTTGTCCCTTCTAATGGCATCATCTTCCTATTTTTGTACTTTAACTGAGAAGGTTGGTCTTGAGCCAAGATGCTCCTTTGGTATCCTTCTCAGTTGAGTCCATGTCCACCATATGTTTAGAAGGAGAAGGCTTAGGACCCTGCTGTGGGTCAGAAGATGAAGCTAGCTTAAATGCAACTCTAGGATCTGGTTGTATTGTTTATTCTGGTTCAACCTTCACCTCAGCTTGCAACCTGACTTGGTGGAGAATGCAAGTCTTCCAGCTCACTCTCTTTAATCTTCTGCTTGATCCTTTTGATATGCTCATCCATGGTGGATAGAGACATAGGACCAAGTCTCCTTTCAGAGAACCCATATAGGTTCAAGAAGCTCACCAACTTTAGTTTGTTAGTGGACCTTTGCTTATTGGCTTTGATTGTGGCTCTTGACTTACTAGCCTCGTCTTTTATTTTCCTATTAGCAGCTTTTCTTTTAGTTTGAGCTTCTTGTTCAAGCTGCTTGACATATTCAAATTCTATATATTCAAATGATAAAAGGTGAAGAGGTGCTGTCTGATAGAGACCTCTGGCACTTAGGTAGGTTATCATGTTCTGTCTGTTTTGTTCCCTACCCATCTGAGTTTTTTTTCAATAGTCACAGTCTTTTAATCAAGACTCTCTTGAACTGGTGAGAGGACCAAAGCTTTGTATAGTCTTTTCCTTTTTCTTTCTTCTTTAATTATAAGGAGCAATTCTGCAGCCTTAGCCTCATACCTCTTTTTTGATACTTTAGAGTCTGCCAGTTCATTCAGTTCATCCAAGGGGAAAGAGATTAATTCATTTACGTTGTAATTCCTAGACCCCAGATAACTCAATCTGGCCGTCCTCAACTCATCATTTAGAGTGTTTGGCCTATGAGCAGCTTTGATTGCACCTTGCATAAAACTTGGGGTCTCTCTTGTTTTCTCTCCCCTTACTTTCCTCTTCCTCTCCTTTTTCTGCTCCTCAATCTCTTTAGGAGTCATCTTCCTTGTCTCTTTGCTAGTTGTTGGGCTGTATGACTCAAGTTGGAAAGTGCTTTGACCTTCATGAATTGGTTCTTCACTTGAGCTCTGGCAAGGGAAAGGTTGTGAGACATCTCCACCGGCTCGTGTCTCACTAAGGGTACTGGATGCTGAAATAAATCCTTTCTTAAGGTTCACATGTTCTATTACTAGGCCTTCACCTGAGATCTCGTCTTCGAAGCTAATCTTAGTGTCTGCCTCAGTATCCAGTTGACCAATAGTTTTTCTTGCTAGCCTCTATCTATATAACATTAATCTTCTTCTGAATTCTTCAAGCACCCTTTGTTGTATTCACTTAGCTAACCTATCAGCCTACGTATCTTGACTTGGGTTGGAATATGGCCAGTCAACTAGAGAGAAACTCTGATAGAATATGAAGGATTCAAAATTAAAGACTTCTTGTTGCCACTAAGACCTAGAGAGTACCAAGGCTCTTCTTTCAACATCATACCACCATCCTACTATTGGGTTATCAGCAGGGTAGGTGGAGTAGAAATTGCGTTTGATATTCCTTCCTCAAATAAACTTTGGAACATGGCATCCATATTAATATGGGCCTAAGGAAGTTGTTGAGTTTGAACAACTACAAGTGAGGGTGGTGAGTCCTTGTTATCCATACTCTAAGCAGAACTCTTAGGTTCTATGGTTGCATTTAAGCCTTTCTCCCTCTTTTTGGTAGCATCACTCACTTGCATAGGTAAGGTAGAGGTTAGGTCCATTACTTCCATAGGTTCTTGTGTTCATACTTCAACTTGCCTGGCAGGCCTCTCAGCTAGCTTGCACTTAAGATTGGTGATCTCAAGTTTCTAATTAAGTATCTGCTTTTGAAGGATGGTCACCTGAGATTCCAGCTGACTCACCTTTGAAACTAAATAGGTGCATAGTTTAGATAGATTGTGCATCTTTAGTTGCAGACTCCATTAATTTACATTGGAAGAATCATGACTAGAGTCAGATTCCTCACCACCAAGGATTGTGTTTTGGCTCCTAGATTTCCTCTGCTCCATGAAAGCTTCGGGAGACGTGTTAAGAGGATGAGTTGCCATGGTTGAGATCTTAATAATCTAATCACTTGAAAAAGTGAGAGCCTCTTTCATATGGACGTCCTGAACATGTTTAGAAGAGTCTACCTTAGTTGGGGTTGAATGATGTGGGCTAGATAACAGTGTTTTAGGAGCATTCATCTCTTTTTGAGTAGGGTAGGGGAAGAGACACTCATGGTACTCATTGAAATCCTAGTCTTCATCATTATAGAAATCAAGGTAAGGAATTGGTTGGTTGAGATCTAAAGGCTAGGGATGGTAACTGTCCCCTGAATGTTGTTCACTTGAGTTTTGAGACTCAGAGTGAAAGCTTTCGGTTTGGGTAATGAGCTCATCAGGCTTAGCTTGAGAAACCTCAGCATTGATTAAAGAAATAATGGTAGTGATGTGCTCCTCAGGGGAAGTGGGAGCTATTGGTTCCACTTCCTCGTGCATGTGTAAGTATTTGGGGGCCTCCTCAATTTGAATAGACTGAGTGGGGTTCGCTTGGATTTTATATAATAGGTGATTGTTATTTGAGACTATGAGGGTGAAGAAGAGATATAAGGTGTGGGTTCAACATTGACTGGTGTTGTCAAGTTGTCATCTGGTGAAGGGAGCTCTAACATTTCTGGGACCTAGGCTGTTTCTACCCCTGAGAAACCAATAGTGGTTTTTCCCATTATTTTGAAGATGTCGGATTTCATCTGTCTTAATTTAAGAGTATTATCTGTACCCCTCAACTGTTAGCCCAGTTCATAACCGAGAATATGCTGAACATATCTAGCTAACATATAGTACTCTAAGGATGTGACATCCGCCACTATCAGGTCTGTTAATTAACAAGAAGCCCGTCATCTTTCGAGTATGCTTTTATGGTCTTCGTGAAATTCATATGTTCATAATTGTAACAAAATGCTATCAATATTTAGTCGTGGGAAATTCTAATTTATAAAATAAAAAAAATAGATTTATATTACATATTATTATTATTATTATTATTATTATTATTGTTGTTGTTGTTGTTGTTGTTGTTGTTGTTGTTGTTGTTGTTGTTGTTGTTGTTGTTGTTGTTGTTGTTGTTGTATATAATATCATTCACAAAATATCTATAAAATCACCCTCGTGACACCGCAAATCTTGAACACGTAAATATTATCTTGCTTCATGTCATAACTCGTGTATATTCTTCCCTAGATTGGTTCATTAAGGGTTAGGGTTATAAAGTTGGGGTTGAATAAAAATAGAAACGATAAGTATAGGGTATAAAATAAATAATTTTTAAACTAAAAGGAATTAGTTATTAAATAGTTAAGTGTCCTAAATGGAAAATCATTATTATATATATACCAAAATTCTCTTGGCCGTAAACCGTACCACCCTGTCGCCATCGACCACCACCTAAGCCACCATCGTCGCCGTTAGCCACCATCCGAACACCTTTCGTCACTTCTAGCCGTCGTCAGTCACCACTACCTTGTCCTTTCACAAGTAAACGATCGAGTCCTTTCATAAACGATCGATGTTAATTTTGTTTTGTTTCGTTTCATTGAATTTTACTAATGTTTTTGTTTCGGTATGATTCGGTGGTGCGCGATGGTGTAATTGTGTGTGTATAGATGTCTACTTGCGATTGCGGTGGTGTCATGGTGGTGTGTGGTGTGTGTGCCCAGCGGTGTGTGTCGTGTGTTTGCGGGTGTGTGGGTTGTAAACCCATTTGTATGTGTGTTGTGTGTGTGTGTGTTCGCGAGTGCATGTATGAATGTGTAAATACACACACACACATATATATATATATGTATATATATATATATATATTACATATATATATATGGATGTATATATGTATGGTGTGTGTTATACGGCTGCCAATATACATTTATGTATATATGAATTCATGTATATAGTGTGTGTGTGAAGTTATGTGATTTCAAGTGTGTGTGTTAGTATAAACATATATATATATATATATATATATATACATGTGCTTATGTGTGAGAGTTATATATATATATATATATGTGAGTGTGTGGGTATGTCAATTGGATTATAAAATAAACGTCGGTTAGATTTTTGGGTCATCTATGATCAAGAATTATGGGATTGGTAACAAAGGTTAATGGTTGTATTTTAGACAGCTTGCTATCAAAAAATTAGGTTATTTTGTGCACGTAATAACTTAGTCATACGAAGTCCAAAATAAATGAATTTAAAGTATACAACTAAGTTCAAATAGTCTACTTTTCAGCCCAATTAGTCTCGTCAAAAACCATAAAGATTTGAGCACCTAAACAATTGATAAAAAATATTGGTTAAGCTGTATTTTTGGCAGATTGTTTGATCCGACTTTAGAAACACATATCTCTCTCAATTTGTAACAAAATGAACAGATTTTCTCCCAAAATCAAATTCCATATGTTATCTTTAAAATCCAATTGGTCTCGCGTCATTTCGTTATAATTTCCACCTCCAAACTGATTTTATAAAATTTGTGTGCAAACATTAGGGTATAAATGTGTTATCACGTTGAAATAATGCAAGTGTCGCGTAGAGCCATGTAATTTTAAATATATAAATATATATGTAAATAATAGTGGTGTGTATATATATACTAAGTACATATACATATATATTTACTCCTATTTAATGATGGGACTAATCAAATTATTTTGGTGTATATATGCATATATAGTAAGTCGCGCGTAACACCCAAATCGACCCGAGAAAGATCGAATGTGTTATAATGTATATTAGACATGATACAAGTTCAATTATATATTGTAATAGGTGGTTGATTGTTTGGGTTTATGCGTGTTGCAAGAAGTCATTTTGATTTCATTATTTACTGTATCACACAAGGTAAGTTTCGCGGCCCCGTTTCTTACAATAATTTTACAAACATCAAGGAGGAAAAATATGCTCAACTCTTTTCTTGTTGTGAATTCAAATATTCTTTTAGAATAATTGTTTTACTGTTTTGCAAGCTTATATCTAGTACATGCGTGAGTTTTCTGTGTGGTTTTTTATTCACAACTATTTAACTACGTTGTTGGAGCCGATAGACACGTATTGATAGTACTATCGGACTGACACCCCCACAGGAGTCATACGCCTAGGTCTCATGCGTCTCAACAGGAGTCATACGCCTAGGTCTCATGCGTCTCAACAGGAGTCATACACCTGTACAGTAGTCATGCGCCTAAATCTCATGCGTCTCAACAGTGGTCATGCGCCTTCACAGTGTTCATGCGTCTAAGAGTTTTTCACACTTATATAAATTCAACACTTGACAGAATTTCATTTCACTCGTTCATTCACACACTAATACTCTCTGTTCTTATTCAGTCTCACCCGACGATTATCATTTTCATATTGTTTAGTCTGATTTCCTGAAATCCTTGTGATATTTAGGTATAATCTCTGATTCTAAACATCATGTTAAGTGCAAATCATCAAATCACTGAACATAAAACACACATTTGATTAGGCGTTTGAAAGCTATTCGGGTGTTCGAACCCTAAGGGTTTAAGAAATTTGAAATTTTCAGCTTAAATGTGTTAAAATGTTCAAAATTGAATCTGAATTTGTTGATAACACATGTTTTCGACCAGATTGACATCATCAAAACCAAATTTCATCATAAAAATTTCTTGATGATCATGTGTTCATCAGTCGAATAAAATAATAAAAAATTATGAAATGAACTGAATCAACAAAATGAATTTTCAATAAAATTAAAAGATACAAATTACTTAGTGGTTATAAATTTCTAAAACTTGATCTGGTATATAACAGCAAGTGTTCAAACGCTTAGAAAATTTTGAATAGAATTGATCAAGTTTTAAAATTTTAAAATCTATTAAGTAAAAATTGAAAATTAATTAGTGTGCATAATTTGTCATATGTTACTTGGTTTTAATCTCAAAATATTAATTGATTTTATATCCAATACATTTGAGTAATTGAGTGTATGAAATACTTAGAAATATTTCTAAATGTTATTGGATAAAAATTGATAAATCATTATGAGGTTTACGTCAATGTAATTTATTCATTCTCATACTTTGTTTCTTTGTAAATGACAAATGGTTGAGCTCAAGTTTGAACCAAAGCATAATGTAGCAGCTTTTCTAAATGAAGATGTTAGAGATGCAGCTGGTTATGAAGAGATGATCAGATTTCTTTTGAGAACAAAATATGTGTATGCTAGGTATGCTCGTCCAGCCATATATGCAAGACTGATTAAAAGATTCTGGAGAACTGCTGAGATAGAAAGAGATGAGGAAGGAAAGAAAGTATTAAGAGGGTTTGTGACTGGTTATAGAATGATTGAAGTGTTTGAGGAGTCAATTAGAGATGCACTCAGACTGGGTGAAAATGATGCCAAAGATTTGTCAGAATTTACTTTTAATAAATGCAGAGAGACATTCATGGTATGGGTCATCCTGACAATTTTCCTAAGAAATAATTTTTTAGAGCTAGAGTATTTAATCACTGGAAACTTCTATGCTACATCTTTCAACATTGTATGTCAAAGAGAAGTGATGGTTGGAATTCATTTCCAGTTGATATAGCTTCTTCTATAGTTGCATTGGCCACCAATAAAATATTTAATATGGCCAAATGGATCATGAATGGATTCATTTTCAACTTGGAGAAAGGAAAAAGGAACAAATACTTGATGTATCCAAGGTTCCTGCAAATGATTATTAATGAAGAATACCCTGACTTTCATGTCTATGGTGTAAATGGTGAGATTAGATCTTGAACGCATGTCAGAGAATGTGTATAAAAGATTGGCTGTAGTTACTGGAGCCCAGAATATTCCAATGTTTGATTATATGAGGGCTGTAGCAAGAGATGAAGTGGATATCAATCAAGATCATTTTCATTTGATGGAAGATGAACCAATTGATCCGAATGATTTGATTGAGGATGTTATCCAAGAAGTGATGGAGGAAGAAGTGGATGATGATAATGAGGATGATGAAGATGAGCATGATGATGATGAAAGCTCATCAAGTACTGATGATGATGGTGATAATGATGATCCTGATGCTAATATTGAAGGAAATATTGAAGAAAATGAACAAGAGATTGATAGTGAAGAAACTATGTCTGATCAAAGAGATGAAAATGTTGGTGATGATGAAGCTGAAGCTGAAGTAAATGATCAAGCAGGAGATGATGAGAATGAAGGTGATGATGGTATTGATGAAAATGTTGATGAAAGATTAGAACAAAATCAGTCATTTGATTTTGATTACATTGATGCGATTTTATCAGAACCTACTACACAGAATGTACCTTCTGGTGATATTCAAGAAGAACAGATTGTGATTGTGGATGAAAATATGATGAAACAAACTCAAGATGCTTGTATGCAAACTGAAGATGATAGTGATGAAGTATTGATTGATAATTTGAAAGCCAAGAATGCTGAACAAGAAGAATTTATAAAGAAATTACAAGAAGAAAGTGATTTGTTGAAAGCTAAGTCAGAAAAGAAAGATTTGTTAGTGACTGAACTTGAAGAAAATCTGAAAAGATTAACTGAAGAGGTTCAAAAGCTAAGAGATGTTTTGAAAGAAAAAGAAAAAGAAACTGAAGTGGTAATCACAGAAAAAGAGACGGACTTAGAATCTCAAGTGGAGGTAATAGAAAAGATATCTGAAATGGATAAAGGAAAAAAGAAAGATTGATGAATTTGAGATAGATTTATCTGCTGCACCATCAAAGATTCAGAAAACTATAGATGAATCAATGCATTTTGATGAAAGAGATGTGCAGAAACAGATTGAAGCATTAGATGATATTGATTCTGAATTTACTGATCATTGGTATAATGAAGTACTTGATGATGAAGATGTATGTGAAATTATTGATTCTCTAATTAAAAACATTCAAGAAGATATTCCAATTGATTTTGAAGACAGATATAACTATCTTGTTAAGAATAAGTATAATCGTGTGTTTTTGGATGGATTAACTATGTCTCAAATCAATGAAGAATATGAGAAGTGTATGTTAGCAGAATCATCGGCTCCAGTGGATCCAAATGAGATTTGCTTAGAACATGGAGAATGGACACCGATGAGTGAAAGCATTAATGTTGATGATATTCCTGTTTCTGAATTGCACCATCCTAATCCTGAGGATATAAGCATACCAGCTTTGAGGATGTGGTTGCAATCAAGAAATTATCCAAGAAAAACACTAAATAGATTGCAGAGTACTTCATTGAGAAACTTAATAAGAAGTTTTCGAGAAACTGAGAAACAAAACAACAAGATGATTGTACTTGATACTGATAATCCACAATACTTGGAGATTACAAAAAGATCAAGAATTTTGAAGCCTCAAGAGATAAAGTCTATGGAATTGAAGAAAAGTCATGAACAAAGACAAGAATTGATGAAGATGTTTCCTGAGAAGGAAAAGCAAGCTTACAAAGTATCCATTGATCAAAAACAGCTATGGAACAAAGCTAGATCAGCTGGGGACATAGTGAGAAATGTGCTGCAAACAGGACAATCAATTTCAGAGCTTTTAAATGCTATGATTGTGCCTGATAATACAAAAGAAGTAAAGATAGTTGCTTGGAAGTATGATGAAGTGTTTGATGCATTTTTGATTAAGAGAGTGAATGCTATTTGTGATGTTTATCATTTTTACTCTAGTATCATTGCATTTCCGGTCCAAGACTTAAAAGAATTACACAAGTTACCTCTGATTAATCCCACTAAGGCATCAAGAGGAGAGAACTTTGTGAAACTTCTAGACCATGGAATCTCGAGAATGGCATCTTTTCTTAAAACACGTTGTGATCAAGAAGATAAGATGTATTTTCAATCATTAAAGAAAAAGAAGAAAGGAGAATCAAGCTCAACTGAAAAAGAAAGCTATTTAGAAGCATATGGTGATAAGTATTTTGATAAAGTTACAAATCCAGGATTAAAAGTGATTGATGGTACTCAAACTTCCAAACCAATCCTGAGATGGTTTTATGATTCTGAAACATTTCAGTTTATGCTGGTAAGAAATGAAGATGAATGGGATAAAGATATGATAAGTCTTTTTGGAGTGTTTGAATTGAAATTGCTACATCCAAGCTACATCTCATTTCTTTCAAATCAAATGTTTGAGCGTGTATCGTCTGAAGCAGCAGAGAATGACAGAAAGTATTTCGTGACTATAATCAAGGTGATGAATGCAGCCATGGAGCGTATTTCATTGAGAAAAGCTCTGGCTTATGCAAATATAGTCAAGAAAGATATACAAAATATAGAGTTCATGAGGATATCAAGTAAAGGAGTATTGGAGATTCATTCAAAAGATGATCCAAATCCAATAGAATTTTATGCAAACATTGACATTGCTGGTTTGTCAAAGGAAACATTGCTGGTAATGGATGCTATGGAAATTAAAACAAATGAATCAAAGCCTGAACAAGGTATTTTGGCAGTAAAGTTCAAGTCTGCAATAAAGAAAGCATTAAGAGAGTTAGAGATGTATAAAGAAAAGCCAATGTTCAAGATAAAAAAAAGAACCAGAAGATTATTTTGGCTGAAGACAATGCAAATCTTAGGGGGAGTATTGTTGGAGCTCTTGAAGATTAGCATTTAGTCTTTATATTTTTTTTTTGTCATAGTTTAGGGACTTATTTGTAAATATATGTTCCTTAGTTTTTATTGTTAGTATAAATAGGATATTATGTATTTTTGTACAGGTAGACTTCTAAGACTTTGAGATAGACTTTGAAGAAAACTCTCTGTACATTGTACCTAATTGCATTTTGCTATCAATGAAAACTCTATGAATTTTTGAAGTATTTTGCTTTTGTTGATTACTTTATGCTTATAATTGATCATTGCATTACAATATCAATACAGATCTATCCATTTGAACCTATCAAGTTTATTAGGGAAAATCACATTCTATTGGCCAACAAATGAAAATTCAATTCAATTCTAATCCTAGAATTTTATAATGATTAGTTATTATCATCTATTAGTCTTCTCTCACGGTTATATCACTAAGAAATAGATCATAAGCATATAATTGCTATATTCTTCATCACCAATCCTTCATCTTCTATAAACACCATCATTATTCGGCATCATCATCTTCTACTACCTTTGAGTTTTATTAAGGAATAAACATCACGAATCATCTTCATAAGATGATTGATCACATTAGAAGCCAGTATTACAAATAAAAAGGATTAGCGCACATACAACTAAACATTTACTAAATAATAAAGAAATATGATTTATACTACCTTATTGTTTGAAGTTATTATATCAATAATTGTAGAAATATACAAAGGAAATATTCATGCAGTATTCTATTTGTTTACAAAGGAAAGTTCATCAAAAACAATTATTTTTTGCATGTAAAAACCACCATTCAAAAGTTTTGAACATCATGACTCACAAGGAAGACATATGGCTTATCTAGTTAATTTATTTACCAAATTGGTTAATATCTTTGTGAGTGAAAATCATGTGCAAAAGCATATACAATCTATTTATAGTAGATACATAGAAGTACTTCAATTGAGTTGCAGTATGCACTCTCAAGGAAAAAAAGAAGGAAGAACACAAAAAGATGAAAATGCGATAAAAAAATTATTAATTAAGAGAATAGTGACTTTGGGTTCATAAAGTAACTTAGTCTTAAATCCAAATAGGTTTGAGTAAAATCAAATGGCATATAATTTAATGATATAAAGCGGTGTGAAAAGGCAGATCATTACGGCTAGAGTTTTTGAATCTTTAGTGTAAGAATTACCAAGATATCTTTATCCCAACACAAAAACACAATAAAAAAATCAGGCAAATTATTCTCACACCCAAAATTGATCACATTGCAAATACGTATGTACCAAATTAATGAAAATCGATTCGGTTGAGAAGTAAAAGATGCATGCATTGCATGGCATGCTCTTCTGTTCCATTTTTTGGTACCTTTCAAACTGCAAAAATTTTTCATTCATGTTGATTATATGTTATTGTTTTGATGAGTAAATTGTAAATTGTTTGTTTATAGAAACTATAGAATGAGACATATGAACACTCATATGTCAAGATTTAATGGAATAATCACGCATTCATACCTAAGGATGGAAATAATGAGCATATGTAAAGATCAATTTATGGATATAAAATGTTTGTTGTTTAATCATAGAATGGGATAAGACACCTTCTTCAATGTAGCAAAACTTTGGATCAGATGCATTATAATACAAAATAAAAATGGAATAAAAAAGATAACAATACAAAATAATTAAGGCCCTCCCTGCAAATACATTTACAATGGAATAAACATGCTTAAATCGATAAAATTCTTCGTAATTTAGATTTAATCATAGTTTTGATCTTAAATAATTGCAGAACAACAAAATGCACTATCTTAAAAAAAAGTTGGTTTGAAATATCAATATGTTTGTACAAAATTTATCCATAGTTTGATTTAAATTAACTACATATGTTACATTCACATTGCTACAACCCTTACTCGGATTCAAAATGAAAAGAAAGAAGCAATTTGATATTTATTTATTATTATACCAATTCAAACTAAAAATTATGCAACTAAAAGCTATATATCAACTCAATTTCTCCAAAGAAAAATCAAGTATTACCTTTGATTGTATATCAAAAAGCAACTTGATATTTTCCTCTATGACAATAGTTGGTAGTTTCTCATGTGCATCGTGACATTAGGTTGCTAATACAAGTTGTAAAAAGTTGTCAACTTTTGTTCGTAACACATTAAAAACATAAAAATTACTAGATTTCAGATCACGGTTTGAGGTTACCTCATCTGCTCAGCTGTGTTGGAAGGTGCGAAGTGACTATCATTCCACTTCTAAGGATTAGTGTGAGGATTATAACCAAAAATAATAATATTTTGATGGAATCAAACATAGATTTAAGAACATTAAGAAGACCAAGAAGAAAATAAAAGACACTCACTCCATTTTTGAAAATGAAAGAAAATCAAGAGGTATGGTGTTCTAGTGATTTTAAGAATAGAATCAAGATTAAGATACAAAGATTGTAGGAATGAAGCATACCTTTTGTTTGATCTTTGTAAATTCAGTGGTGGTAATGGATGAGGGATTTTAGATCTAGGGTTTTGTTTAGGAAAAAGAAAAATGAATGGAAGTGAGAAGATTGTTAATAACAGATCGAGACATGGGTACATTTCAAGACTCGCGTGTATGAAGAGTTCGGGTCAAGAAGTAAGGCGGGAAATGGATAGTGAAACATGTTCCAGAGATAAACACATGTCCCAAGGAAGCTTGCTTAACTAGATACAATAGATACAAATTGATTTTTTTAAATGGGTGTTTTTGAAATTTGTGATATGGGTTAATTTTGAATGGGTTTTGTTTTGTGGGTAAACTGTAATCATGGATTACGGAATCTGCCTAGGTTAGAAATCCAATCAATGAATCCGTAAATCATAATTAGGGAATCCATAATAAAACACACTTCGTTTGTTGACTGAGAGTTGACCCTCCATTTCTGTAATTTCGATTTATGGATTTAATTTTTTAATTTATTTACAGAAACTTCACAAATGAATTAGGTTGTGAATCCCAACTCACTCCTCAACCACAAATTAATCCTTTAATCTGTAGTCATGGGAAACGAAACCCAACTCACTCACCAACCACAAACTTCACCTAATTTTGATTCTACACATTTTCAATACATTTGTGAATGTTATAGTAATTTAAATTCTCTTTTGAGTTATGAAGCCTACAGTACCTTATATTCTCTTTAGATATTTTAGGTTTATTCAATAGGTTTAGGTTGATTTTGATTGTCAAGTAGGTTTATTCTTTAGGTGTAGGTTTATTCTTTAGCTGTTGGTTTTTGTTGGTTGTGAAGTATGATTATTCTGCAAGTATAGTTCTATGTTGGTTGTGAAGTGGTCTTATGATTAGCATTTATATATATGTGTGTGTGTGTGTATATATATATATGTGTGTGTGTGTGTGTGTGTGTGTGTGTGTGTATTTGGCTAGTTGTTATTTGTAGTAAAATTTTCCAAGCTAATCTCAGTATGTCTTGTTCTTCATCATTTACATTGTTTCTAGTAAAATTATATTGGGGTGGTGATGTTTCATACCAACATAGGGTCGTTATGAGTGATGAATCAACAAAATTATGCTTGTTTATTACGACTTCTTGAATATGCTTTTTAGATTTTGCTGATAATATATGTAGTTATGTTGAAATTGATAAACAATCGGTTCGTTTGGAACTAATACTGTATTATAAATTTTAAGCCATTTTAGAAATGTCATAGATTAAAGGAGATTCGGGTATGAAGATGAAATATCATCTATTTAAAAAAGTTAGAAACTACATGAGTCAAATTCATGTGAAATTATATCCAATAATCACAAGTTGTGAATAGAGTAGCTATATGGATATTCAACGAACTTCTTTATCTCAAACCCCAAGATTTCAATTCCATCAAACGAAATCTAAAAATGATGTCAGCATGTCAACATACACCAATTTACAAGATACTCGAGTGTAGTCAGTGGATAACAACGATGAGGACCTTATATCTAACAATTCTTCCAAAGGTCATATTATTAATATTATTATTATTGGTGTTATTACTCTATATATGAAAAAAGGAAGGGGAGAAATAGTTGGGTGCTTTTGTTTGTTGTTTGGCCACATATGTTGTAGAGTTGAGCATTTTGGCCCTCATCTGAGTTTAAAGGGGAGAAGCCTCTTTTCTTACTGGATCTTTTGCAGAGAGAGGGGTGATCTTTGTTTTCCCACACCATAATCGCTTCCACTTGTAGCGGCACCGTTTTCCGCCTACACTGTTGTTCTCTGCCGGCGGTGTTGGGTTTCCAACCCCCCTAGAAAAGTCGGCAGCGGCGGAGGAAACCGCATACGTCGGTGGTGTCGGCGCCTTCGGTTGAGATTTTCGATTTCTAAGGGTTGCGGTGGTGGTGCCACGGCTGCTATAGCGTGAAACGACAACAGGTAATCACATCTCTTTGCATCTGTTCTTCCCCAACGAAACCCTAGTGCGGCCTTCTTGCGCAGATCAAGACGCATCGTTTATCGTTTGATGTTGTGATTTCACTTTTCTTCACCAAAATCGGCTTTTTCTTTTCATCTTACATCGATCGAATGATTGAATATATTCTAGGGTTCTAATCTGAAGTGGGTCATCTTGCGATTCAGGTTAAAGCTTGAATTCTTGGAGGTTGATGAGTCGATGTGGATTTGATTAACTGGGTGTTGCGTGGATTTTACATTTGGATGTTTTTTGACTTGCAGGTAAACTATTTTGAATGCATACAAGGTGTTTGTGATATTGTGTGTGTGAAGTTCTTACACCTGTTGCTGCCTTTTGTGATTAAACAGGCGGTTTAGATCTTCATATGCATCTTTGCAGGAATTTAGTGGTTATGTTCAGAAATCATTCATGCTAAATTATTAATATCAAGTATTATATAAGTTGTCTTATGCTTATTTGAAGAATCATTATTTAAGTTTTCATCTGTTGTTCATTTATATCTTGCTTGAAATGTATTATCCATGTTAATTGCTTAACCTGAATCATGCTTCTATTGAAAATGACATGAAACTTGAAGTGGGTTCTCAATCATATATCTTGCTTGAAATGTATTATCCATGTTAATTGCTTAACCTGAATCATCCTAAACAGTTCTCATACGAACTGTGGTGGTGTCGCGGCTGCTATAGCCTGAATCGACAACAGCTCACAACATCTCTTTGCATCTGTTCTTCCCCAACGAAATCCTAGCGCTGCCTTCTTGCGTAGATCTGCAATTTTAGCAAAGAGTTTGTGGTTTTGCTTGGTTGACGGTGGCCGGCAGCGATGCTCTCGATGGTGCTGCCGGTGCGTTCGCTTGCATGTTGTCGATGCTTTCAATGATGATGTCGGTTTGATCACTTACATGTAGACCTTGAATCTTTGCCTGAGGTAGGCCCAACCTCAGATTCGGAATGTTTTTTCATGGCTGTCTTTGTCCCTTCGAGATGATATCCTATTTTGGATAGTTGATGTGTTGGCGTCGATGATGCTAAGCAAATGCATACCTGAGACTATTGTTCGTTGATGTCGATGATGATGGACCTGTCTTCATCTGAGACCATTGCCTCTGGTTTATCTATGATTTTATATGAAAACTGGTGCCGGTTGCCTTGGTTTGGCATCCATTTTCGTGGTGCAGCAGCAACTGGGTATCGGTTCAACTGTTGCTATGCATATACTAGAAAGTATTGTCTGTTGGTTATCTTATCATTTTGTGAAGTTGTTGTTCATTGATGTCGATGATGATGAATGAGTCTCGTCTGAGACCATTGCTTTCAGTTCAGTTGTGAATTTATATGAAAACCGGGGCTGGTTGCTAGCATCCATGTTCGGTGTGCAACCGCAACCGGGTATCGGTTTAATGATTACTTTGGCTACGGAAAAAACTGTTAAGTTGAGGCTATGATGATGGAAACGTAAATCTGAGCCTCGGTTTAACCCTTTTTAAAGACGCGCAACGAACGTCCGGGTTAAAACACTAGTTATTATTAATATTGTTAGTATTACTACTTTTATTATTAGTAATATTATTCTTCTAATCGTATTTTAAAATTATAAAGGTAATGCTACCGAAGAAACACAGGAAAGTGAACTATCACCATCAAACTATGATTCAGAAGAAGATGATGCAACCCTTGAATATTTAAATAATATAGTTTTGGGGTTCATACTAAATTCTTTGATGGTTGATAATGTAAATATTGATGGGCTGGATTATATCCCTTTGAAGAATGCGATGAAGATGACATGGTTTTTTGAAATGAAGAATTAAATGAAATCTGTCTTGGTATGTACTTTAAATCCAAAGACTATGATATTCTTGATGTTCGTATGTGCAACATTGCCCAAAACTGAGAGGCTTAAGTGGTTGAAAGCAACCCATTAACCTGGATAGGAAAATGTCATAGCACAAAACCTTCTAAGACTTCCACAAACCAAAGCCCCTCGTCATGTCGTTAGGTTGTAAAGGTTGTAAAGAGAAGAAATGATAATTTATCGCTTATTACTCGATGGACCCAGCACATAATTGCTTCAGCACCATGGTACGTAATAACAACGGAACACTAAGATCGAAAGATGTCGCGACACATATATCTGCACAAATTCGTACAGATATCTCATTTTCTCCGAAACAGATTCGATCTTTTAGTAAAGAAAAGTTTCACATTGATATCATGTAAGGTAAGGCTTGGATGGCTAGAAGAAAAGCTATTGAATATATATATATAGGGCAATTGGGAAGAGAATTTCAATATGTTGCCCCACTACGTTAAAGCATTACAGACTTCTTATCCATGTACTATTGAGAGTTGGAGTTGGTTTCTTAAGTAGTTTTGAATGCATGTTGTTGATCCAACTTTGCCTAGGTTGTGTGTGAAGAAGAGAAAAAGTGCTTTTGCTAAACTATCGCATAATAATTTTGAGTTGTTAGAAGCGGCTCAGTTTAATAAATTCAATGGTCCTTTCTGGTTAACATGCTGGGATATTGAATGCTATGGAGAATCCATATGCGTAGAAGGGGCCAAAAGCATTTCATCGTTTTTCTCTTCGACAAGTTAAAAGAAATTTTATGAAACGATTCAAGACTTTAAGCATGTAAAGGCTATGTTGGGATATCAAGAGAACATCCAAAGCTAGAAAGTTTAATGATTCTACTTTGCAGATGAAGATGATAAACAAATAAGCCAAGTGATACCTAAAGAAGATCAATAAAAGAAAGTGGACATTTCTGTATGACAGGGGGAAACGTCAACCGGATAACCTAACTATAAACATATCAGAATGTCTGAATAATGTGTTGTGTTAAGCTAGGATGCCGCCTATAAAGGCTTGTGTTGATTTCATGTTTGAGAGAAAAGTGGCTCAGTACGCAAGAACCTACCGGATCTCAATTAAGTGCTCTCAGCCTTACCTAATCGCATATGACGTATGTTCGTGTAGCATGATATTTGAGCCCGAGAACACATTGTATTTGTCTATAACATAGCAGAGCAAAGGTATGAGGTCCAATCAAGACTTTAATAAACAATTATTATGGTAATACATGCACTGTGGAGTACGCTCAAAATAAATGCTCGTGTAGAGAGTGGCAAATCTATCAGTTTCCATGTTCCCATGCAATTGATCTTTGTCTCTTGGTAAGTGATCAACCTCAAAGTATTGTTTACGTTTATCGTGCATAATAAAGTTAGCATTTTTCTTCGTGCAACATATCGGTGATTGGATTGATGTCAGTTGGACAATTAAAGGAGGCTCTTCCAGAGTTGATGTTCTAAGAGGGAGGAGATGTGCATGAAGGATACATAACGAGATGGATATTTATTATCCCGAAGAATGTTGGCCTCGTTGATGTTCTGCATGCAAAGAAACTGGTCCTATATTACTAGATGTCTTAACCGTCAAGTGTGATGATGTGATGTTCTTTATTAGATGTTTTGCATTAATTTTAATATGTCATCTTTAACATTGGTTGTTGTGTGTATTAATTATATTATATATAGAACGTTAGATTTTTAGTGTGTGTTTTATATTTTATTTAATATGTTATCTTTTATTGATACTATATAACTTTAGAAAATCTATTTTGATGTACAATAATTTGCAAGCTTCAAAGCTAAGTTTACAACTCATGGACACATGTTCCTTCTGATGAACATACAAAGTAATACGAACTAAAGAAAAATTTAAAACGGATCAATATCGGTAGAAAAGTTATATAGACCAAAGAAGAAAAATAATAGAATTTCAAGTGGGAGATAAAGTTATGCTCCAAGTGTCGCCTTGGAAAGGCGTGATACGCTTTGGCAAACAAAGGTAAATAAGCCCACGATATGCTAGACCATTTGAAATAATTTCTAGAGTTGGGTCGGTGGCCTATAGTTTAGAGTTGCCCAAATAATTAAGTGATATCCATGATACTTTCCTACTTTCCACGTGTTAAATATAAGAAAATGCTTAGAAGATAATTCTTTAGTTGTACCACTTAAGGATATGAGAGTCAATGAGAAACTATACTTTGTTGAAGAGCCGATAGAAATAGTGGATAGACAAGTTAAGAAGTTTAGAAAAAGCCTTTTAACTTTGGTGAAAGTGAAGTGGAATTCTCGTCATGGGCTAGACACAACCAGGGAACGAGAGGATGAAATGATGGAGAAATGTCCTCATTTGTTTGAAAAGTAATAAATTTCGATTTGTTTAAGGGGGAAGAAATTGTACTACCCAAAATAAAAAGTGAAGGGCGTTAATAGTATTTGACCCATTTATTGAAGGGTTATTTTCACCATATGCGTAACTTTGTAAAAAGAATAATAATAATAATAATAATAATATAATAATAATAATAATAAAAATAATAATAATAATAATAATAATAATAATAATAATAATAATAATATATAATGTAAAAGAAGGGCAACCAGATTTGCAGCAATGTTTTTAGAGTTCATCCATGTATACACCACTTGTCTGCTTCTTCTCTCTACATGTTTATCGAACACCACGAATCATCTTCTTGATCTCTGCGTACTTTCAAACTCACTTCAAGAAGTAGCACAAAGTTAAAGCTTTTGGTAGCATTCGAGACAAACCATACTTTAACTCCAAAATGCAGCTACAATCATGTTACTGGGTAAATAATTACCTTTATGAGACTCATAGGGAAAACTATAACATTGTCCCGACAATGAGGTACCACTATGCTTTTGTACATTATTCATTATAATTTTTCCTATATGCATCTAAACATGAAACAGAAACTAACACAAAGTTAACAGGGTATAAAAACTAAAGCTTTTGGTAGCATTCGAGACAACCCATACTTTGACTCCAAAATGTAGCTACAATCATGTTACAGGGTAAATAATTACCTTTAGGAGAGTCACAGGAAAACTATAACATTGTCCTGTATCGAGCAACTATGAGGCTAACTAAGGCAACCACCTTACTATTCTACTAGATGCTGCTCTGCCTTTTCACTACTTTTGCTTCTTGCCCTTTGAGAGCTTGGAAAACTGCTTGAACTCAATTTTCTCCTGACAGTATATTACATGAAATTAATACATGGTTGTTTAACCACAATTACAGTAATCAAAAAAACAAAACTACATTAACTTTAAATCCACGTTAAGGTACAAGAGTTAAACTTCCTGCTTAGCATGGTGAAATAGCACCAAAAGTTTGATGCTTAATTGTTTTCTTAAATTCAACAACCAATCTCTTTACCCATAGTACTAAATTATTTTGCTCTGTCTACTACACATAGACTATATTGGGAGATTTGAGGCTATCACTTTTGATTCCATAACTACATTAGGAAGAAGGCTACTGAAGTTCATTTTAGAAGATGAAAGGTATACTCAACACTTTTTAAAATACTTGATCTATTTCAATAACATTTATTAAGCGGCGTCATTTTTTGTGCGAAGCGATAACTTCATTGAAGATGTTTTATGGGAAGCCATCTCGCGTATAGTCGACACAAATAGGCTAGCAAAAGAGGCGTTCCTGTGCATTGTTGCAGTGATGTCAATGAGAGTTAAATGTGTACAGCTCACTTCCATATCAACAATCCTCGTTTATATAAATACAGATGTTGGTGTTGCACATGATCTGGTAGAAAGGTAATAAAACCAATTTAAACACAATATTCTTGGCTGCATAAAACACATTTTTTCTTCATCATGTTTAAATTTATCATTGAGATCCACAGAAACAATTTAGTACTTGGTGAACTTTTGTTTGGTTTTCTATGTGTAGATTTAGTGAAAGATTCATGGATATTCCGGTGAACGAGAGAAAACAATAGTAGAGCTCCTCGAAAATAATCCAGCTCAACTTGTAAAGAAACATTTGCATTTATATATAAGTTGCAAAATACCAAATTAATTTCCTCACTAAAAAATTAATAATTCTTGTAGGAACAAAGGTTTACATGTTCGAATCAATTGTCGAGTTCCTCCCAAATAGAACCTGGTTTAACAGAGGCTGCACACGTTGCAAAAAAGGCTCTCAAGTAGGTCAGACGTGCACGTTTGTGGACACCACCCAAATGACATCCAACCAAAAAACATGTAAAAATTCTCTTTATACATTATTACACATATACAACACACACACATGTTTACCCGCTAAGAATTTACTACACAACTCTGCATCATTGCTAAGAAATACCCGAAATACCTACAACAACTACAACTTTAGTATAACAATAGCAGACAGCATAGGAACCACAACGGTTACTCTTTTTGACTCTACAATAATCTCTTTGGTTCAACTTACTTTGCCCAAATAGTTCTTCAACAAGCTTACAATGACCCATTCACCATACTAGAGCCAATCCATGCCATTAAAGGAGTGACAACAATATTTGAACTACAATTCAACAATCATGCTCAGCAAGGATCAAGATCAACCACTTTCATAGCCAACCAAGTTGTACAAAAGTCATGTCTACCAGCAGCCCCCCCACCACAAGCCCCACAAGGCCCGCCAATCGCACCAGCAGCAACCAATAAGGGTAAATACACTGAAAAACATTCTAAACACATTAAATCATCATACCAGTACACTAATGCAACCATATTAATGCAACTACAGGTCCACAGGCAACACCAAATGTCATCTCTGAATCTTCACCTGAGAAGCTCTCAGCAACCCCCACTTTCGTACCCGACTAGGTGGTAGAAGCTTCCCCTCTGCCCGCAGATATCCTACCACAATTAGCACGAGACCCTCCAATTGCATGTGTAGCAATCAACAAAGGTATACACGGTAAATAAAATAATATGATTCATAATTCAAATCTCGTAACATGCCAGATTGGATGAATTTATTTTTAAAAAGTTAAGAATTCATGTTAAAAAAATAATATAATAGATACTTACATTTCATCATGCAACACTATGATGATTATGACTATGAACTTGTGATTATCATAATTAAATGTGCTAGCACAAACTACATGAAACTTATACAACACATTTTAACACAACCAACAGGTAAGTAGGCGGGAGCAAACATCGTCTTTGTATCATTACATGACAAGCTCTTAGCACATCAAACAAACATAGCAAAAGCAACACTTATGTTGACACACATCCATTAGGCATAAGCTGATAATGAGTCAAAAGCAACCTTACCTCTACATGAAGCTGTTATCAACCCTTCCACCCCGTCAATGCCCCTACTAGTGAAAATAGCACTCTATAACACTCAAGGTGCAGCATAACATATAAGATTTTAGAGTATTATACTTTTTTAATGTTGTATTTACTAAATAAAATAAGTAGATTATAAGAGGATTGTTATTGTTTGTTAATTGTAATTTGCAAATTAGATCTATGATTAAGGATCTAGTACATTTTATTGAATCACTAATTTGTGAGGATTGCTATGTTAGTATTAAATATTAAGGTTGATGTTTTAGTTTTTTCGTTCCCTTTTCTAGCTACGCATGCGTTTCATTTTTCTCAATGGTTGACTTTTTGTACCTACATTCCACAGACTTTAGACTTGAAAAAAAGCAAAACACAAAAAGTTGTTCATGGTCGCAGAACTTAGGTTGTAGGAATGAAGCAAATGAAAGCTCTTTTGTGCAATGTATGCATATCAAAAGCCTCATAAATAACTCTTTTGGTCATAAATTAAGGCTTTCACGCTGCCTGAAGGCTATAAAAGGCATAATATTGTTGTACATAACTATGTGATATGTTCACATTAAGTAGGTTATGAAACCATTAGAATGCAATCAAAAGCGTAATGCCGTTGTACACAACTATGTGATATGTTCACATTAAGTAGGTTATGAAACCATGGAAATGCAATGTTTTGTAAGCACAACGTTTAGTAAGCCACTATTGTAAATAAGCATTTCTTGCCAAACAAAATTCAACTCAAGGCAAGCAAATTCTCCGCCATGAAGCATGGGGATCAATCCTAGTTTTATATACAAAACACAATTAAGAAACAATTAAAACATGTAAACTATAAAAACACGATTAATACAAAGATCACATATGCATTAATATAGCTTCATAAAATAATATAATTAAGATATAGTATGTTGTAGCTTAAAATTCAATAACACATAAACTAAACATAGATTGGATTATGGAACATGTATTTTTCATTTCAAGCAGTCGGTGCTGCATCTACTTCAAGCAAGTCATTCAGTACAACGTACACTTCAATCTATGTGACCAAAACAAAAGTTTGTCCAACAAAATCAATCATTTTGGCTACATCTTCAAGATCCCTTTAAGAGGTCGTAAATCGGTATCCAAGTTTCCATTAGGTTTAAAAAATGATATATAAATAAAAGCCCATTAACTGAGTATAAACATTTTGTTAATGTCTTCAAATTTAAATTCAAATGGATTAAAAAATTCAAATTTAAATTCAAATGAATTATTTATTTTTACATGTTGCAGGACCGGTGAAGGTGTTCAATGCAATCAGTTTCACAATAAGGAGAGACTTAAAACACTTAACAGATCAAATAGGCAACTGGGAACCTTTAAGGTGATACTAAAAAAACACAAGCAAATAAAGATGAGACAGAACCAAGAACAAAAAGCAATGATTTTCAAGCATAAAGTATATTGCTCTCAAGTTCTTTTATAGTGTTACAAAGCATTTTGATAAAATACAATGACCTAAGATACTTTATACTACATCCTACAGCCGGCCATACTTTGAAGGCCGGCTAGAAACACTAATCTAGACAACAAGATCAATGTAAAGTCAAAAGGCAGATTGCCTTTTGACTAGTGACTATGACATGCCATAGCTCACATCCTAATGTAATACAAAGAGGATAAAAGTAGATAAAGTAGAAAGTTACAAACTCAAGACCATAATCTACAGCTTCCTGAAGCATGGACCTTTTTCACCAACTTGTGTAAGTTGGTGAGTCTGTAGAGTAACAGCGGAAAGTTGGTCAGCTTTTCTGAAAAAGTTGATCAGAGAAAGCATGTCTTCTCTCTCTTAGGAAGAAATCAGTCTTCTATCTTTAAGGCTTCGGAAGACTTTGTCTTCTAAGCTTCGGAAGACTTCATCTTGGCTTCGGAAGATTTGGTCTTTGGCTTTGGAATATTTTACACTTAGAGAGATTTCATTGTAGTGTGTAAAACTTCCAAAGTAACTTCTACCATGCACAAGGTGCATGTATGTAGGAAGCACCTTGACTGTTTTGCGTGCATCAGCCTATTTCATATACCTTACAAACTCCCCCTAGGCTGATGCTACCAAAACAGAGAGGATGCTTAATAGTTTTGCGGGACCGTTTGAAGGGTGCAAGTCAGTTTTTTACAATGAGGAGAGACTTAGAACACTTAACAGATTAAGTAGGGAACTCGTAGTTTATGATGATGCTAAGATAAACACAAGCAAACAAGAGACAGAAAGCTTAAGAACAAGATAGTTGGTTTTCAAGGAAGATGTATATTGCTCTCAAGTTCAATTACAAGTGTTACAAAGCATACATAAAATACAAGAACCTGAGATACTTTATACTACATCCTACAGCCGACCATACTTTGAAAGCCAGCTTGAAACACTAATCTAGACAACAAGATCAATGTAAAGTCAAAAGGCAGATTGCCTTTTGACATGTGACTATGACATGCCATAGCTCACATCCTATTGTAATACAAAAAGGATAAAAGTACATAAAGTAGAAAGTTACAGACTCAAGACCTTAATCTACAGCTTCCTAAAGCATGGACCTTTTCACCAACTTGTGTAAAGTTGGTGAGCCTGCAGAGTGGCAGCGGAAAGTTGGTCAGCCTTTCTGAAAAGTTGTTGATCACAGAGAGCATGTCTTCTCTTTCTTTGGAAGAAATCAGTCTTCTATCTTTGGGGCTTCGGAAGACTTCATCTTTGGCTTCGGAAGAATTGGTCTTTTGGCTTCGGAAGATTTTACACTTGTGTAATTTTCTTGTAGAGTGTAAAACTTCCGAAGTAACTTCTACCATGCACAAGGTGCATGCATGCAGGAGACACCTTGACTGTTTTGAGTGCATCAGCCTCTTCTATAATCCTTACAAACTCCCCCCTAGGCTGATGCTACCAAAACAGATAAGTTCTTAAGCAGTTGATAGTCCTCATTAGGATTAGGAGCATTCCCTTCTTCATCAGCTGATCTCGATCCTTTAGACTCTCATAGAACCTTCTTATGTCAAAGAGATCATGCAGAGGTAGATCAAGCATGTCCTGCCAGAGATAGACATCTTGACCACCTTGATCTCTGACAACATTCCATCTATCTGGATTTGCAGCAAAAGTCCAGGACAGAATGGGTCTTCCTGATGCAAGAGGCTTAATTTGAAAATTGGAGTTGATTGGTCAGCCTCTTGTTGCACATCCTCAGTATGTTTTGACTCATCCTGAGGTGATGAGGTGGATGCCTTGGACTTCTTCTTCTTTTTTCTATCCTTTTTGATGGCCATCCTCTTCCTCACTCTATACTTCAACTGAGGAGCTTGGCCTGCAGCACTAGATTGACTTTTTGTGCTCTCCTCAGTTGGGTTCTTATTCCCCATTTGATCAGTAGAAGGGGATTTAGAACCCTGCTGTGGGTCAGAAGATGAAGTTGGCTTAGTTGTAGCTTCAGGTTCAGGTTCTGTTGTCTCTTCAACCTTAACATCAACTTCAGGTGCAGCTGGACTTAGTGGAGAATGCAAGTCCACAAGCTGACCTTCTTTGATCTTCTGCTTGATCCTCCTGATGTGCTCATCCATTGTGGATAGAGACATAGGACCAAGTCTCCTTCCGGAGAACCCATACAGCGTCAAGAAGCTCACCATCTTCAGTCTGTCAGCAGACTTTTTTTCTTGTGCTCTGATGGTGGCTCTTGTTTTAGCAGCCTCCTCTCTCATTTTTCTCTTAACAGCTTCACTTTGAGTTTGAGCCTCTTCATCAAGCTGTTTGAGGTACTCAAACTCAATATAGTCATATGAGAGAGGGTTGAGAGCTGCTGCTTGATAGAGACCTGTGGCACTTAGATAGGCTATTATCTTCTGTCTTTCTTGTTCTTTGCCTATCTGAGTCTGTTCCTCTTCAACTGCCATAAATTCCTTCTCAGGACTTTCTTAAACTGGAGAGAGGACAGGAGCTTTTTGTTGTTTCTTTATTCTTCTTTCTTCCATAATTTTAAGGAGCAGTTCTGCTGCCTCAGCTTCCTTCCTCTCTTTATACAACTCTTTGTCTGCCGGTTCATCCAATTCTACCAAAGGGAGAGAGATGATTTCATCTATATTGTAGTTCCAAAGTCCTAGATAGTTCAATCTGGCTGCTTTTAACTCATCATTCTGAGTAACAGGCCCATGAGCAGCCCTGATTACAGCTTGCATGAAGCTTGGGACTTCTCCAGATTTCTCTCCCCTGGCCTTCCTTTTCCTCTCTCTCTTCTCTTCCTTAATCTTCTCAGGGGTCATTTTCCTTTTCCCTTTGTCAATTGTTGGCATGTATGACTCAGGGTGGAGAGAGCTTTGGCCTTCTGATGGTTGTGATAAGCTTGAGCTCTAGCTAGAGAGAGGTTGTGATACACCTTCACCTGCAGGTGTGTCACTAAGGGTGTTGGGTGCTGACAGTGAGCCTGTCTCAAGGTTCATAAGTTCTACTACTGGGCCTTCAACTGAGGTTTCCCCTTCGAAGCTAACCTTAGGGTTTGCCTCAGTATCTAGTTAACCAACAGTTTTTCCTGCTAGCCTCTGTCTATATAATTAAGCTCTTTGTCTGAATTCCTTCAGCACCCACTCTTGAATCACCTCAGCTAACCTGCCAGCCTGTCTGTTTTGGCTTGGATTGATGAGGGGCAGGTTAACTAAGTTCATACCATCATGGAAACTCAGGGTCTGAAAGTTGAAGAGCCCTGCTGCCCCTGAGATCTTGATAGCACCAATGCCATTCTTGAGTTGTCATACCACCATCCCATTATTGGATTTTCTACTAGGTAGGATTGGGCAGACATGGTCATTGGAATTCCTTCCTCAAATATTATTGAATTATGGACTCCACATCAGTGTGAGCCTGAGGAAGTTGTTGAGTTTGGACAACTGCAAGTGAGGGTGGTGAATCCTCATTGTCCATACTCATGACAGAACTCCCTGTTCTGTCGTTGTAGAGACTTTCTCCCCCTTTTTGGTAGCATCACCCACTTGCATAGGTGAGCTGGAGGTCAAGTCCACTACTTCCACAGGTTCTTGTGGACCTGGTTGAGTTTGTCTTGACGGTCTCTCAGCTAGCTTGCCCTTAAGATCGGTGATCTCAAGTTGCTGATCATCGACCCTCTTCTGTAAGGTAGTCACTTGAGATTCCAAGTGACTGACCTTGGAGACTAAATAGGTGCATAGGTTTTCAAGCTTGTGCACCTTTAGTTTCATACTCCCCTCATTTTCAGATGAAGAATCATGGGGGGATGAGAGAATTGGACTGATATCCTCTTCCTCATCACCAGCATAGTATTCTTTGCTGCTGGATTTCCTCTGCTCACTAACAACTTCAGGTGAAGTTTAATGGGTTGAGTTGCCATGGTTGAGGTCTGAATGATGTAATCACTAACAATAGTGAGAGCCTCTTCCATATGGACCTCCTGAACTTGTTCAGGGAGATCCACCTCAGTATGGGGTGGATGATGTGGGCTAGACATGGGAGTGGCAGGAGCACTCATCTCTCCTTGAGCAAGGGTGGAGAAGAGAAACTCATGATGCTCACTGAATCCCATGCCTTCATCATTATAGAATTCAAGGTTAGGGATTGGTTGGTTGAGATCAAGAGGCTGGGGATGGTAACTGTCCCCTGAAGGTTGTTCACTAGAGTTTTGATACTCTAAGTGAAGGCTTAAGGCTATTTGGGTGATGAGCTCATCAGGCTGAGCATGAGGAACCTCAGCACTGATAATATGAGATATGGGAGTGGTTTGCTTCTCAAGGGAAGTGGGAGCTCCAGTGTCCACTTCCTCTTGCATGGGTGATAATATAGGGGCCTGCTCAGACTGAATAGCTTAAGCAGGGGTTCATTTGTGTTTTCTTGAGTAGGTAATGGTTATTGTAGGTTGAGATGGTGGTTGAGAAACAATAGGTGTGGGTTCAATACTAGCTGGTGCTGCTAGGTTGTCACATTGAGCAATGAGCTCTAACATTTTGGGGACAAGGGCTGTTTCTACCCCAGAGAATCCCACAGTTGGTTTTCTCATGATTTTAAAATTTTCGAGCTTCATCCCAATTTTAGAATTCTACCTGTTCCCCTCAACTATGAGCCCAGTTCATAGTTAAGAATGTGCTGGACATATCTAGGGAACATGTAGTATTCTAAGGAGTCCAAGTTAGAAAGCAGATTAAGGTAGACAAAGTGTGAATACCTAAACTTGACCCCTGAACCAGTCCATGGACTATGAATAAAAGATCCTCAGGAATCTGGTCTCATCCTCCATGCTTGTTTGACAAGTTGTGTATGACAACATGGAGGAGGTACTTCCACTGGGAAGACCTTCCCTTTCCTGAATGTTCTTACTGAGAAATCTCCCTCATAGCCCATCTGCTTAAAAGATTGGTTAATAGCAGATTTGGGCAAGGACAAATCACCTTCTGCATCATCCAGCTAAAGATAAGTGTTGATGATGGCCGGAGTGATAAAGATTGTCCTCCCCTGCACTGTGGTAGACAATGCCTTCTCCCCATCCACACTTTGTTTTTATCCAGTCCAAACTTTTCACTGGCTGCATTGCTAGGAAACTTCCTCCATGTTCTCTTGTAGAACTTCTTGGCTCTATGAGTGAGAAGAGCCATCTGCTGGACTATCTCCATGTACTCCAGATCATCTGGATGGATACAGTCCAGGTCTTCAAGGGTGAAGAGAAAGTTGTCTGAACTCTCATCAGCAGACACAAAGGCATAAGAAGAGCTTGTCTTTTGGAATGGACTTTCTTGGATGTAGCTCTCCCTTGGTGTCTCAGGGAAGGTGATCAAAGGACCCTTTTGTGAGCTGTCAGGGTAACAATAAGATGATGTTGAGGTTCTCTGCAATCCCTTTCAACCACATGAAGGGCTAAACTCTGCTGATTGCTAGAGTTACCAGATGGATTTTACATGTTCATCTCCTTCTGGTAGCCACTGAGGATACCATACAACTCTGTAAGAGTAAGAATCTTGAGGTTCTCAGTCCTCTTGATAACAACACAATAATGGGTCCACTATCTAGGAAGAGAGGACATGAACTTTCTTACAATGTCCTTATTTTCAAGAGTTACTCTAACATCCATTAGAGTGTCCATAATCTCAACATACCTGAAGTATTGTTGAGTCATGGTTTCACCTGTTTTGTAAGTGAAATGCTCAAACTGCTGCTTCAGAGGTCCTTTTTGTTCTCTTTTGCTTCAGAGGACCCCTCATACATGAGCTTTAGTCCATCTAATAACTGCTTGGTAGTTTTGCACTTCTTGAAGCCCCTATAAATGGAGTTTGGAAGAGCAGTTTGGAGGGCAGTCATGGCTTTCTGGTCGATATCGATCTTTTTTCTATCTTCTTTAGAAAAGTCGGCTACCTCCTTTGGTATCATGCCACCTCCAACAGCAGCTGAAGAGGTGCATGGAATGTAAGGTCCAGAGACAATAGATTCCCACATCCTAGAGTCTTGTGACTTGATAAAGCCTTCCATTCTTTGACACCAAGTATCAAAGTCTTCAGGAGTGATCAGTGGGGACTTTGTCATAGTGCCAGTTTCCATATCAGCCTTTGAGAGAGCTGCCATTTGAGTTGTTAAGTGTTTTGTGCAAACTAAGAGATCTAAGATGGTGAGATCTTACAATCAAGAGTCTGGAATGCTCTCATACCAATTGCAGGACCAGTGAATGTGTTCAATGTAATCAGTTTCACAATGAGGAGAGACTTAGAACACTTAACATATCAAATAGGGAAGTGGATCCTTTAAGGTGATACTAAGAAACACAAGCAAATAAAGATGAGACAGAGCCAAGAACAACAAGTAATGGTTTTCAAGGATAAAGTATATTACTCTCAAGTTCTTTTACAAGTGTTACAAAGAATTTTGATAAAAACAAGTGTTACAAAGCATTTTGATAAAATACAAGGACCTGAGATACTTTATACTACATCCTACAACCGGCCATATTTTGAAGGCTAGCTGGAAACACTAATCTAGACAACAAGATCAATGTAAAGTCAAACGGCAGATTGCCTTTTGACTAGTGACTATGACATGCCATAGCTCACATCCGAATGTAATACAAAAAGGATAAAAGTACATAAAGTAGAAAGTTACAGACTCAAGACCATAATCTACAGCTTCCTAAAACATGGACCTTTTTCATCAACTTGTGTAAGTTGGTGAGTCTGCAGAGTGGCAGCGGAAAGTTGGTCAGCTTTTCTAAATAAGTTGATCAGAGAAAGCATGTCTTCTCTGTCTTCGAAAGAAATCAGTCTTGTATCTTTGAGGCTTCGGAAGACTTTGTCTTCTAAGCTTCAGAAGACTTCATCTTTGGCTTCGGAAGATTTGGACTTTGGTTTCGAAAGATTTTACACTTAGAGAGATTTCATTGCGGTGTGTAAAACTTCTGAAGTAACTTCTACCATGCACAAGGTGCATGCATGCAGGAAGCACCGTTACTGTTTTGGGTGCATCAGCCTCTTTCATATACCTTACACATGTCAACTATTTTGTATGCTTTAAGTCTGATAATCATAAATGTTAGTACAACTTGGTTCAATTAAACCAAACACAACTAAATAAACATTAATACATAAACGTACCATAACATTAAATAATACATCGTACATTAAACTACCATAACATTATCATAATACACTAAAAGTACCATAGCATTATTAGTACCTAGTAACTTAATACATAACAAAAGCTACTACAATTCCAACAAAAGTTACTCAACTCATAATCGGTCAATTCTTCAATTTTCCAGAATCTGCTAGGCTCACTTTTAGTTTCATCTTCAATTACTTCTTAGCCTTTAACAGCCTAGGAATGATGTCTACTTCTCTTGAACATATCTCAAGATCAAACCAACAAAAAACAACCATATTTATTTTCCTGTTGCAATATTCAATTACTTTTAGGTCTAAATTAAAAAATAAAAAGATAAGCATGTTTACCTTCTCCCACAACCATAGAACCTACGCTTTGGATTTTGGAAGTCAATATAGTTCGTATGATCGCTTCTTTACTACAACATCAAAATATCATTTTTGTTCGAGTGTTATTACAAAACTTCATTTAATATATAGTGATTGAGATGTTGGTTGCGAATTCATAGATAATTCATTCATGGGAGTACATGCATGTAAAAGTAATTATAATAGGTGAAATGAGTGGATGCATGCAGAAGTAATTATGCTAGGTTAAATGAGTGGACATGAATGCATGTAAAGATCATCAAAGACGGTGGTATGAGAATCTTGGCATTTAAATTGCGTAAAACATGCAGAAGCCTTAAATTGTTATGCAAAGTTGAATTCAAAGCAAAGTTGAATTTTCTATGAACATGCAGAACCCATGACAGTCGTATACTACTTGACTTGTCATGTGATGAATCCGTAAATACTAAAAATGAATTATGGGTTTTTTAAAATTTAATTCAAACTCATTTCTGACAAATCCAGATTATGATGAATCCATAAACTCTAAATACAGATTATGGGGTTTTAAAATTTAATTGTAACTAAATCACATTAATAATAAATACTACATCAACGCTCTATATATACCACAAACATATCTTCTATTCTAATATATAACACATCTTCTATTCAAACACATCTATCTTCTACTCCTTCTTTACAAATTACTAATACAATATATTCATTCTCATCTACCATTCACAATGAACTTTAACTTAAGCCTTGGTCTGATTAACAATGATTTGTTGTATATAGGACAAGAACATGGAGCTAGAAGTTGGTTTTAAAATCCATAGGGCAATGAATCAATGTTACACACAAGATGTGGTGATCAAGGTTTTTGGCATGATGCTAGAAGCAATCTTCAAATTACGGATAATGTTAGACATTACATTATCGTTGCTAGATTCACTAGGGTGTTTAGCTGTGAATTGCGAAACATTGATCGTGTCTTAATCAAGGAACTGGTAGAAAGGCGGTGTCCAGAGATGCATATGTTTCACCTAACTTTTGGTGGAACAATGGTAACATTACAAGATGCTAATTTATATAGGGTTTCGCAATGGGGTTTGGTGGTCTCCGGTATATCAATGAATATTGTTGAACGCATGCAAAGTTGTGATGATTTACTTGGTTTAGAACTTATAAATAGTGATTTTAAATTAAACTTTTTAATAATAACTTTAATATTTAATTATATGAATTCAAATCCTTTACCTGATGATGTAATCGAAATTCAATGCATGCAAAGTGCATTCTTATTTTGTGTGGAGGCACTATTTTTTTGATAGTATAATCATCTACTTCAATTACTCTTTTTAATAATATAGAAAATTAACAAATTGTGGGACCCTTAGTTGGGGCGGTGCTGCACTAGTCTCTTTGTATAGAAATTTATGTAAGGCAAACTCACCAAAAGTAAAGATATAAGAGGCACGTTATACCTCCCAAAATTTGGGCGTCGACGCAAATCTAGTCAATGGCGCAAAAGATTTGCCAAATTTTGACTTTCAAAGACCATATGATGCTATGTATGTACTATAAATTTTGATTAACCATAAAATTTAATTTTAATATTATCTACTTATTTATTGTTATGTTTTTTCTTCCTTTTAAGGTGGCGTGGAAAACTCACCCACACAAAGGTGTCTTCTCACGTGCTAAAGGCATACCATTGCTAGTTACATTCATTACAAGTAAATAAGATATTATGTTAGTATTTATATCTAAATTATTATATATCATTGTATAATTATAGTTTCTAACTTATTTCCTTTTGTAGTTCAGTTTAAGTAAACACCCTATGACAACATTATCCAACTACTATAGGAATATGCAGATTAGGCATCCGTAGTTGGAGGAACAAAAGCTATGTTATTTTTTTGGGATCATGAGACAATTAGGGTGATTTCAACAAATCCCTCAACCACTTCCTTTGACATGATCTATTCATCATTTGCTACACAACTAACCCGTGACGTTAGAGCTAACACAAACTGGATTTAATTTAAGGAACAATATGTGGACTCTTGGAACAACAGGCATGGAAATATTGTTAATGGGGTGATCACTAACAACCCAATAGTGGCACGAGGTTATAGGGAATAGTATAACAAACTTACTGTTCAATATATAATAATTTCAAGATACTTGAGGGTACTATCCCATCTGGCTTTTTTCACACCCCGACAAAAGGCCTCGTCATGACGATTTAATATCAACAAAAATTGCGAAAACCATGTATGTAATCAGTGGCGGAGCTTGAACACTCCCGTAGGGGGGCGGGGGCGAAATGAATTTATTTTATGGCGGCGAACTCGATATTTATATAAAAATTTACACTACTGGACCAAACATTTACACTACCCAACTAAAATTTAACACTACCGACGAAAAAAAAGAGGGGCGGCGCCCCCCCCCCTTTACTATGCTCCGTTAGTGTATGTAATAAAATTGAGCCATTGGTTTACACGAAAAATAATAAAATAAGTTCATCCTAATACAAGTTGCCATGTGACTAAATCAAAAGTAAGGTCGTAAGGCTATAGCCATAGGGTTATCCCGTCCATTCCACAAAATTGTCTCCTTGTATAGCTCGGCTTGGTACTTGTACTGTTCTTCTAGTGTGATTCTTTTAAGAAAAGACAATCATGTTTTGAAATTGTAAACCCAATAATTAGGGAGTCTACTCAAAACTCACTCTTATAATTAAAGAAATACTTGAAATACATACTCAAAACGTGTCAACATAAAGTTAGTGAGCTCAAGTTTTCACAATAATAGCATTCATAACATACATAGATATAAGTAAGTAAAACAAAGTTATTGGTGCACGAAAGAAAGTATTACAATAAAACCTTGACGCGGGTGACCCTCCCGAGTGCTAAAACATCCCCTAACCCATACCCCTTATTGTTGGGCTTAAGTGTGCCTTGCTAAACACGGTTAATATGCACTAATTTATGACACAACAATTATTAAATCTCAATGGGGGGTTTCACTGTCCTAGGGGCCCATTGTGTGCGGGGGATTCCCCGAATAGTACTATCCACAAACTACGCGGCACCTCATGAGGTTAATGATTGTGCTCACGTTCGGGGACAGGAGCAGGTAATATTGCACCATAAAATAAGTTTTAAAAAGTATGTATTTCACCCAAAACTTTAAGTAAAAAGGATTCATGAGACTCACCCGGGCTCTTTTGCATATATACCCTATACCAATACCATGAGCTTCCTATATTGAGTGTATAATCCTTGTGGTATCCTAGTTACAATATTCATAAGTATATACGTTAAGAATATACATTTATTAACACTCTTATGATGCGGTTGAGCTTTTTCTGCTTTAATTATTATTGCATTTAACTTAATATACCATGTTTAGAGTTTATTCAGATGTTATATAAATTTTGGTAGCTTTACGTGATTTGACTATAGACTTTCATGAATTCACGAGTGCGGTAATAATAATTATGAGTTAACGTTATATGCATTAATTGTTACTTGTGTCATGCGTCATGTTATCTTATTATTCCTAATATTTTCGGTCATATTTTAAGGATCACATAATAATATTTGTATGTAGGATGAAAGTTTTAACAATACAATAATGTTAGTGACAAAAATAGTAACAATGTTAACAAAGAATATTAATATTATTACTTATTATATTAGTATTAGTCTTATTGTTTGTGATGATTATCATGTTAATGATAAAGGTAATATTATTTACAATCTGCAAACGTTTGAAATATTGCTTTAGTAACATGTATTCTAAATAAATGTTATTATAACACTACTATGCGGAACATGCTATAATAATAATAATAACCAAGTTTCTAGCGATGTTAATAATAATAGTAATTATGTACTAAGATAACTAGTGAGATTTACAAGAATATTATTTGTGATAATAACATAATAGTAATTACGTCTATATTGTTAAAATTAATCCCAAAACCGTCAGTAGTAATATTAGTATTAGACATATTCATATAAAGCAGTATTAGAGCATTTTAGATATCTTTTTGTTATTTGAAATCTTGAACTATATTCTTGTCGATAGTTATACTTATATAATTAGAGAAATTTTAGCATTCATATAAACCCTTCTTTAAATTTATGATTATTTGATTAGTGTCACTCATAATAATATATATTAGGGCTGTTCACGAACCGAACCGAATCGAACGCAGCTCTGCTCGAACTCAGTTTGGTTTAAAACCGAGCGGCACGGTTCGGTTTGAATTTACAAATTCGAGCGCAAACTTCATGCTGGAACTCGGTTCGGTTTCAACCGAGCGCTCGATTTTGCTTGATATCATGTTACAATTTAAAACAAAATAGAAATCTAACCTCTTCTATGTCTAAAAGAAACAAATCTAACCTCCAGATACCTCGATTAAGAACAAGGTCGGGAAATGCAGGTCGGGGTCGTCGTAGGCAGCGAATCCGGTGGCGGTGGCGCCGCGGTGCAGCGGTGTCGAGAGGCTGCCAAGGAACTGTGAAGGTGAAGGTGAAGGTGAAATGGTGTCGATGGGCTATTGGGTTGTTCGTACAGGTGGCGTTGTTGGCCACGAGGGGCACCCGAGCAAGGAATAGGCCCGGAGGGTGGAGGGCTAGAGTGTGAGTGTCGAGCAAGGGTTAGGGCTAGAGAGTGGAGGGCTGGAGTTTGAGATTTGAACTTTTAAAAAGTGAATAAGGGATTAGAGAATTAGGGTTTTAGGGTTGTTCAACTTTTGACTAAAATATTAAAATATTTGTAATTAATAAATAACAAAATAAATTAACATTTATATAATATATAAAAACTAAACTAAAAAATAATTCGAGCAAAACTAAGGGAGCGTCAAGCGAGCGTACCTTTGCTCGTGCTCGGTTCGTTTACAATCGACCGGAAAATCGAACAAGCAAAATTCCGAGCATTTTTCGAACGAGTTTGAGCGAGTTTCAAGCGTCGAGCAATTTGAATAACCCTAGTATATATTAAGAATACAATATATGTATGCTCATAAGTGGTAGAGATAATAACATTCTTAATATTACTTAAAACTAGTAATACTATATTAACTATTTTTGCAATAGTAAAGTTGGTGCTATTAATAAAATATATAATAAGATGTATTAGTTGAAATTGTGATATTTCTTTATCAGTGTAACTAGTAATGCGAAAAGATAATATTTAGTTATGTGCATATTCATTTATATGGATATAAATGGATGTTGTGTTTAATATGTTCCAATATATTTACTCTATTATTAAAAATAGTATCCGTAACCAATATATTTACTCTATTACCCCACCGAGACCTTCACCACCCAACAGCACCCTCACCGTCCAGAATCTAAGCATGCTTCCATCACCATCGTGTTTGTCTTGTTAGATGGTTCGATTTGATGTAAGCCACTCGTCGGACAACTGACACACGCCTCTACGCACAACGGCTAGCCACTGCACCGCCGTCCCGACACCACAACCAAGTCGCCGCACCTGCGGCCCTTTTGCCGCCCTGCTCCGCCATCGAGAGGCTATCGCCCTCACAACCGATCTCCTTTTTTTTCTCTCTCTAAAACTCAGAGATTCTTGTGTGTGTGTTTGAAGGGAGATGAGTGTGTGTCAAATGAGGGTATAGGGAGAAAAAGATACTTATATAAATAGGGTTTTGTGTGCACTCCCATCCAACATAGTATCTTCTTGACACTATTTTCCGATGTCACGCGTGTGTCGGTCCCCGTCTTTTACTAGAATTTAAGGATTTTCATTTCGTATACAGATTTGTATAATAGTTATTAGAATAAATATTGCTTTTTTACCGGATATTGGTTCGTAGTTAAACGTTTAACGATCTACACGCAAATTCTCGTTGTGTGATTGCTTTAACTTAGAGCAATTTCTTTGAATTGCAAAGTGTTTAACAACCAAATTAAAATAACACCTTTTGGGTTGGATTTTCTTATTGGGCCATAGATGGCTAGTTGGTTTATTAGGCTTTGATCGCGTTCATTACAATGCTTTGGGTCAAATAAAAGAAAATTTGCAGGCCCAAAATTCAGGGTTGTCACACCTTCACAAATACGATGGAAGATCTCACGTCTTGGTTTGTACTTCACTTATATATAATTTTTATTATTTCTTTCATATTAGGTGGACGGCTTTAATCAAATATATCAACATACTTCAAGATATATGGTATGGGTTCGAAACACTATTTCCAAATTTGCAGTTAGTATGAAACACGACTGTTAATATCTTGGGAATAGTAAATGAAACTGACCGTTTGTATCAAACATCATATCTGTAAACGAAGCTAATCAACTTCACAACGAACCACACGATACCACATAATGTACATTGTAAACTTTAGGAGGGGTGTTTAGAGAGGTGGCTGACAAAATAGCCAAAGACAAACCGAACAAGTCGAAATAGAGCAAAACATCAACTTTAAAGAGGGCACCTCGCTTGTAAATTTTCAACCTGGTTCATCGAATTTTGAAGCGGGTCCATCAATCTTTGGAGGTGGTACGTCACAAACACCACAAAATGTCTACGTTCCAAACATGTTTAGCTCTCATGTGCACTTGCTTAATGACTATCGCTCAGATATATCATCAAACGACTTTTTTAAAACACAAGATTTTACACCCCCGATAGGAAACATGAATCCGAGAATATCTCATGACCATTTTTGTAACATTGCTCAATTTTGATTATGTAAACTCGAACCTATTTGATATTTCATAC